>JAGGAQ010006047.1:0-51484 GCA_017657225.1 Termitomyces sp. T69sscA | reverse complement strand
TCTAAATGGGCACAGTACTCTGAGAGCAGACACTGCTGAGTGTGCGGGCTTTTCTGAAACTGAGTTCAAAACTTCAAAGTCAGCTTGCATTAGAATGGGACTCAGAAAAGTCCGCTTGTTACATAAGATTCATCAATTCTGACAAATTTTTGTCAGCAATTGTCAGCAAGATCAATACCCACGCCTCAGCCCACTCTCCCACGCGTCGTCCCATTATTATATAGATATAGATCCTCAGGATGCTCTAGTAGCTTTCAGTGAATGATAGAGAAATGTGCAATAGGTCACGCATGTGACCGTCACAGAAAAGTCATTTTTGCGGGAAACAACTGGCATCTCCTCGACGTGACAACTATGGTCGTCTCTACTCCTTCTGTCCTTCCAATAGCATCCCCATCATCATCTGCACGTAAAAACCGTAGAAGGATTACTAGAAAAGGCTCCAAGCTTGCCAAGATCTCGACAAAAGATGTCGATGAAGATCACGAAATGAACGATGCAGAGGCATCGACATCCAATGTAACAGATCAGCTTATCGAAGTAGACAACCAGGGTGAAGATGATGAAATTTTGATTGACGGTGATCTACTGGAAACCACTGCCGCTCCTGCTTTTCCTGCTCTGGCCCCCGGCGCGGGCGCTACCCGACTCAAGTCTGAGACGAGGCGAATACCAATACCTCCTCACCGAATGACTCCAATTAAGAAAGATTGGATCAACATCTTCGGACCGTTGACAGAGATTCTGGGGCTACAGGTTAGGATGAATGTTCAGAGACGATGCGTAGAAATAAGGGTACGTAAACATTTTTGCCAATTTATCAAATGTAATCTGAATGAGCCCTACAGACTTCAAAGGAGACAAAGGATATTGGGGCCTTGCAGAAGGGTGCGGACTTTGTGAAGGCGTATGCTCTTGGCTTTGATGTCAAGGTGTGTACCTTCGTTCTGGTCATAATGAAGTTCTATCTCATTATTTCTCAGGATGCGATTGCGCTGCTTCGGCTGGATGATCTATATCTCGACTCTTTTGAGATTAAAGATGTCAAGACGCTGCAAGGAGATCACTTATCCCGAGCTATCGGTAAGTCACTTGAGTCGAGCGACGAGTTTTCATTCATCATTTGTCTTCACCAGGCCGTATTGCTGGTCAAGACGGCAAGACAAAATTCACGATTGAAAACGCGAGTCGAACTCGTATTGTTCTAGCCGATACGTGCGTCGATGCAATCGTTTCATCCATGGACTCTGTCTCATTTTCCCAATTAGTAAAATACACATCATGGGCTCCTTCCAGAATATCAAGATTGCCCGAGATGCTATTGTGTCTTTGATCCTGGGCTCACCACCAGGAAAGGTCTATGCTGGTCTGCGTACCGTGAGCAGTCGGATGAGACAGCGTGCCCTGTAATACTATCCTTGATATACGTTTTCACAACGAAATCGGTACCCGTGCATACATGGAGAGTCTGATTGTGTTGTCACTGTGAAATACATGACATAAGTTGGTCTATGTTACTCCATGCAGCGATAGACCATCAAGTGATTGTTAGTGATAGTGACTTTCTGGCCCTCCGACTGAGCGGGATTCATCCCCTCCAAAGAGTTGTTTAAGACGTCCTCAAAACATTACTGAAACTCAGTTCCCAAGTGACAATATTGGCTTTGGGAGGAACTGACGAATCGACGTCTAGGCCTCAGATTGTTATTTCTCACAGTTTCTGTGCATTTCGCATGGCTTTATTACCACGATTGAAGTACATATTATGGATTTAAAGATGAAGACATCATGTTCAGTTTAGAGACACTTGTTTGAAGTCCAGCGCACGCGACCATTGGTCCTTTTGATCATCGACGATGATACTAGAAACGTATGTGTGAACGCAAGTTTTATAGATAACAATGTGCAGAAAAATCAAGATAGGGAAGAATGACAGGCGAACAAAATGTGGCAAAGCCACTCGAGCCTATTCCGAAACGTCTTCTCCCTTCGCTCCTTTGATATGCCCATCTTGATCAACGATAGAATTCATAAGTAGACTGACGAGGGAGAAATGTGTGTCAGCGCTCAACCCAAAGAAACGAGCGAATTGCATACTTCTCCCAGGCGTCCTTGTCAACAGGCGGGCTCTTGCCATCCCCAATCATCACCTTGATTCCTACACTAGGCACTCCATCCACGACATAGTAGATCCATCCTGGGCCAGGAGGGTATACACCTCCATCCGGGGGACCGACTATTCTGAGTATATCATTGACCCTTGAGCATTCTAGATAAACGAGACGTGTGTTAGCATGGTTTGCATGCGTCACGTAACCGAGGTCCATGAGCACAACTTCATGTTGAGTAGTCAGTCACGTCAGTCATTGATTGGGTCAGGTAACGAAAAAACGCTAACCTTTCTCCTCGCCTTGGTTCCCCTTAGGTACCATGACGTGAACCCTGATCTCTTCGCCGAAATTGATTTGCGCCACTAACCCAACAATCTCCGGTCGCTTCATCTGCATATAGGGCGGGGATAGCCATTCCACCCTATACTCCGTTCCATATTTGACTTCACTCCGGTCCAAATTCGGATTGCTCCCAGCTATCATCACATCACCAGCTGGTGTCAATGTTGCTACACTATGGTATAGTCGCGGTATCGAACTGGAAGGTAAACCTTCAGAAGAAAAGCGAGAACCATGTGCTGCAAATGTGTTGTACAAGACGGGGGTGAGGACGGGATGGTCAGCATTGGATGCCCCAACTTGATGGAGGACGTTTCCATAGCCTGATATTCCCGTACCAGCCCCATTGACAATCAGAACATTACCAGTGGGAAGAAGCACCGCATCGGGCATGATACGAGCTTGTGGCATGGACTCGACTTGCCATCCATCGCTTATGCCTTTGTCAGTCAGAACCAGTCGCGAACACTGAGAGGACGCGGGATCTTGAGAAGATATCGCATAACTCGCTTTGTCGTCTGGTATATTGGAACCACCACAGATAAGAACTTCAGGCTGATAATGATTACTTGGTGAAAGCGGAAGAAGCAGTGCAGTTCCGGTCATAGGATACGTGACTCGTACACCATTCGGGATCTGCGGTAATCTTCTTTCTTCATTTCTTTTCCAATCATAGATAATTGCATCTCGGTTAGCAGCTATGAAGATCTTGCCGTCAGGGAGAGAGAATGCTATTGGAAAGAGATTTGAATTCAAGGTTCTAACAAGAAAGTCCAGTTGGATAGGAAGACCATTGGAACCATGGATATTCTTAGGAGGATAATATTCAATTGTAGGGTTGTTGGTGGTCGCGTTATTCATCCAACCCCCTCGTTTTGACCCACCAATAATCATAGCGCTGCCATCGCTAAGACGAACTACTGTATTGTACCATCGGGGACTGGCCATCCGGATCCTAAAATGGTTCTCATACATAGCGCAATTTTCAACAGAATCAGAATCACAAGGCGGCAAAATCCGAATGGCTTGAAGTCCGTTGAGGTCCCCGAAATCCGCAGAAGAAGTGTGTCCTTCGACAATGGGATTTCCTCCGACATTGATCAGCGTACCGTTCCTTAGGAAACTCCCACCAGCACAGAAAGAATTTGATTGAATGCTGAGAGGCTTGATAGCATGGGTGTGAAGGTTGTACAAAGCGCCCCAAGCAGGATGTCCCGATACTGTCAAGGGATTATGTTCAACCTTGTCTACAATGAGGGCGTGACTTGAGGAGATGATCGCAAGCTGCATCGCATGTACACCAGTAGTTCCTTTCTGAGTCAAGGTCCATCGTAAAGATTCAAAGCTCTGCGTTGCAAGAGACGAAGAAACCTGTTGAGAAGATTGAATCGAAGACTGGTCTTGGTATTTGCTTCCAACTCCACGCGTAACGACAAAGGCGTCGATATCACAGAAGGTGAGTTTTGAAGATCCCTTCCTGTGTGCCGTATTCGTTATTTTAATTGTGTGAATCCCGTAGGCAAGGCCGAAGTCCCAGAAGATGCGTTGCTGCTTGAGGGGGATATCATCATCATGATAGCTGTCCACAGCACGGGGTTCATGGCCATCAATGGAAACATCGGCGATACCGTGCTTTCTGTCACAAGTCCCAAACCATTCAATTCCAGTTCCCTTGAATGTAAACGAGATGGTGGCGCCTTTTTGATTCGTCGATTGAATCGACTTGTGGTAATATCCTGAGGAGTATACGGTTTCCCAGTCTCCAGTATATTGTATGAGAGGGGAGAAGGAATCATAGGCTTTAGCACCTGGCGGGACGTAGAAGGGAGTAAAAGTAGTTGGTGTGGTTGACCCAGGAGTCTTGTGGCCGTTCCACGCCGAAACACCAGAGGCAGAAACAGACGCCGTGAAAACATTAACAAGTGATATACAGAGATGAATCGCGACAATGCGCTCGAGGTGCCAGACGGCCATGGAAGCAAGAGCGGTGTGGTAGCGCAAGCTACAACCAGAACAAATAACGCGTCGCGAGTACGCGTTTGCAACGAAATCTGAGGCCCAAAGTAAATAAACAAAATAAAATTACTACTCGAGAACACAACTACAGCGAGATGATTACATATTGCTGCAGTAGAGTACAGATCTAGATAGATATACATATATTGTCTAATGAGTAGTTTTCCAGGTGTTATGCAGGCCAACCACATCATCCGATCCGTTCACTGGATTTCCTGTTGACACTACTACAGGCTTTTCCTCCCTCTCTGCAGTAGACGTACCCAATCCCACCATGCCATTCAACGCTGCCTTAGTACGCATATTGTCCGCACGCAAACCTTCAAGGTGTTGCAGGTACTCCTCAGTCACGCCGCCCGTGACGTACTCGCCCGTGAAGACGGAACAGTCGAACGTCGTTATACTCGAATTAAGTGAACGCACCGATTCTTCGAGGTCAGGTAATGACTGGAATATGACGAGGTCGGCACCGATGGCAGTAGCAATTTCTTCGGTGGTACGTCCATGCGCGACCAACTCGGAGCGGGAAGGCATGTCGATGCCGTATACATTAGGATATCGAATAGGTGGTGCGCAGCTTGCGACGATGACCTTCTTTGCACCGACATCCTTCGCCATCTGAATAATTTCTTTTGATGTCGTACCACGAACTATGGAGTCTAGATCAAACATGAGATGTGTAGCCATGGATCTAAAAGATATCGACCTACCATCGACGAGAAGGACAACTTTATCCACAAACTCGAGAGCCATCGCGTTCAGTTTTCTACGGACGTTCTTTTTCCTGTTCTAAGGCTTAGAGCCAGGTAAACTAGCTTCATGTTGCCGACATACCTCATTTGCTGACCAGGCATAATGAATGTCCGTCCAACATAACGGTTCTTGATAAAACCTTCACGATACGGGAGCTTGAGTTTTTGTGCGAGATTCAACGCAGCCACTCGAGAAGTATCCGGGACCTGGTAATTATATTCAGTCGTGGTTATGCATAGCTGATATAAAGGGCTTACAGGGATTACGACATCAACTTCGATGTGATTTTCCTCAAGCACGGTCCTAACCTTTTCGGCGAGGGCATCGCCCATGGCCATACGACTGCGGTAGACACTAATACCATCGAGGACGGAGTCTGGACGGGCAAAGTATACATATTCAAAGATATCTGGCGCGAAAGTAGATGCCCTGGCAACTTGACGTCGTGATAGGCTACTGCGAGTGATAATCACAGCCTCTCCTGCAACAAGACATGAGCCGATGAGGTTAAAGACGTGTTTTTTATACCTGGTTTGACGTCTTCCCATTCACCAAATCCAGACGCGTCGGCAACGACACTTTCACTTGCAAACAAGTAATCGTTCCCACTCGACGTCTTCCGAACACCCATGCCAACAGGACGAATACCGTTAGGGTCTCTGAATGCGATGATTCCGAAACCTGCAATCATTGCTACACAAGCGTAGGCGCCTTTGCACTGTTCCATCATGCCTCCGATCGCAGTAAAAATATCATCCTCGTTGATACGGAACTTGCCCGTCTGTTGCAGGTTGTTCGCAAAAATGTTCAAGAGGAGTTCCGAGTCAGACGCTGTGTTGATGTGCCGATGGGCACTCGCATCCATAAATCTCATCAACTCATCGGTATTAATGAGATTTCCGTTCTGCAACCAAGAGCGTAAGAAAGGTGTTGATTATTGCAGTGTCAAGTGACGAACGTGGGCAAAGACTATACCGTACGGCGAATTGACATAGAATGGCTGTGCCTCCGCATTGTTGAAGCTGCCTGCAGTCGGATAACGGACTGGAGAAAAATAAGGACTATGTCAGGCACATAGTCATTGGGACACATTGGTTCACGTACCATGTCCCACACCCATTCCACCAATCAACCTAGAGATCGAATTGGAGTCAAAGATGTCGCGAACCATGCCATTTGCTTTGCACTGGTAGAAGCGACCCTTTGGCCCACAAGTGACGACCCCGCACGCATCCTGACCTCTGTGCTGAAGAAGAGAGAGGCCTTCACAGATCTCAGGAGCAGCGTCTGCAATCGGATCGTGGAGTAAAAGACCTAAGATACCGCACACTAGGTGATAAGAAATCAGAAAGTGATGATATAAGTGCCAAATGGAAAAAGTACTCTGGATAGATGTGAAAGACTGTTAGTCTTGATTGGACGAGGGACGTTGGGGGCAAGAGGCTCGATAGGTGCAGCGAAGTACAGCATTAGAAATTTTATCAGATCGGCATTTTACTAAAATCAATTGCCTCAGAAGATCACGTTTGCCGCGGGCCGGCTTGAACCTGTTAATGCATCCTCTACGTTTATTTCCCGTATAGTTACCGAGTCCTCATTAGCTCTTCATTCGATGTACATACATATTTTTCGACTTGAGCATTGTCCGTCGTTGGGCTAAACCGTGGAATACACTTACGTAACACTGGAGAAGAGATAATTTTGCGCTTAGTGATCAGGTACAACTGTTTAAAAAGAATACGCGGTTGAACGCGGTCCATTCTCTGTACACTATTATAATTTTTATGTAGCTAATCCGGAAGGTAGGGTCGTAATGGTTAGTGGTTGCGGAAGGTCATGACGAGGGATGTGGTATCTATTGAAACAAGTGCAGTGATGATAAATGAGTGGAAGGATGAACTTCCGATGCAAGATGAACATGAAGCGATAGCAACAACATGACAAACGAAGGTAGTAGGAGTGCTCAAAACTTAAGCTGCTTAGGCTTCTCCCAGGTGTATGTAGGGTTTCCTAAAGAGACTTATGAGGTATCGAACGGAAAGTCTGCAATGAATGGCATACCAAAGTGACCGTAAGACGCGGTCTTAAGGTATTGAGGCTTTTGGAGGTCGAGTTCACGAACGATCACACCAGGGCGGAGATCCCAGTTACTACGGATAATCTCGACAATCTCAGCATCGGTTTTCTTACCAGTGCCATAGGTATCAACGTAGACCGACAATGGCTCAGCGACACCGATGGCATAGGAGAGCTGAACAAGGATGCGTCGAGCAAGGCCAGCTGCGACAAGGGACTTGGCAATCCAGCGAGCGGTGTAGGCAGCAGAGCGGTCGACTTTGGAGAAGTCTTTACCGGAGAAAGCACCTCCACCGTGCGCACCCCATCCACCATAGGTATCGACGATGATCTTGCGACCGGTCAAACCAGCATCTCCCTGAGGTCCACCAATAACGAAGCGGCCAGACGGTTGGATCTAGGGGTGAAATATTAGCTATTGAAAATTTTTTATCGAGGTTTGGTGTTTACGTGATAGATGGTGTGCTCATCCAGGAGGTTGGCGGGGATAACCTTCTTGATGATCTTCTCGAGGATCTCAGTACGGAGATCAGCAGTAGAGATCTCCTCAGCGTGCTGAGTGGAAATGACAACGGTGTCGACACGGAGGGGAATAGTGGCGCCGCCGTCCTTCTTGTATTCAATGGTGACCTGGGTCTTTGAATCAGGGCGGAGCCAGGAGAGGGAACCATCACGGCGGGCCGCGGCCATGGCAGCATTAAGTTTATGGGCGAGCATAATGGTCAAGGGCATGTACTCCTCGGTCTCGTCGGTGGCATAACCAAACATGATACCCTGATCACCAGCACCGTGATCCTCCAGGGAACCATGGTCGAGACCTTGGGCGATATCGGGAGACTGTTGCTCAATGGCGACAAGGATGTTGCAGGTCTTATAATCGAAACCTTTAGAAGAGTCGTCGTACCCGATCTTCTTAATAGTGTCGCGGATGACCGTCTGGTAGTCAACCTTAGCCTTTGTAGTGATTTCCCCGAAAACCATAATCATGCCGGTCTTGGAGGCGGTTTCACAAGCAACCTTGGAGGAGGGGTCCTCAGCGAGGCATGCATCGAGCTTGTAAAATTTGACATTTAGACTCGCAAAAAAAAACGTAGATTCGTGCTCACGATAGCGTCGGAAACCTGGTCGCAGATCTTATCTGTCGTAAGCGCATGCGATTAATATTGCCGACCCGCCTCGATGAACGTTGGTAACTTACCGGGATGACCTTCACCAACGGATTCAGAGGTGAAGAGGAAATGACCGGGAGCAAGAGCCGGGCGGACGGTGTTTCCGTTGGGGGCCATCTGATCTGGGCGAGGGTGATGGAGGGAAGGAGGAGATGGGTGGAGTAACTTTTGCAGTGCAGAAGTTTCAATTTTATTTTGTACTGCTGATGTAAGCCACTTGCCATATCACGCCATCCTTCTTCCCGCTTTGCGATTGCTTCTCTCAGGGCCGCCGTAGAACACGGAAGAGAATGAAAGATGGTTTTAAGTCAGGATTTTCGTGGAGGAGGTGGGAATAAAACATGAAGAAGTGTTGTGCATATCAAGAGCGGTTTTGACTATCTCCCCAGGGCGTGATCTTGAACCCGTTGAGCTGACACGCCGCGAGGACCCGGGCAAGGCTTATGACACGCAATAATGAATTGGTCAAGTCTGCTCTGTATGTAACATGACTGTCAATTTAAATTCCAAGAAAGTGTAAAAAGTCATCCGATACTAGCCCAAATGTACGTGTGGGCACCAATCGGCCGATCGGCGACGAAGAGAGAGATCAGAGCTCTCCAAAACAGGAGCAATGAACAACCATCAAGTTGTGTTGAGTGTTTACACGATTGTACACCTATAGCAGACCCACACCTAAAGGATCTATTGAGCTCGAAGCCGGTTCGCCCGGTGATATATTTGTCGGCGTCGGCGTCACGGCGGCACTACTCTTTCTCGATACTGCGCTACTTGTCGTTCCATCTACAGTAGAAGTTAGTGTTGACGGGGAAACTCTCGATATAGGGTATGCGACTGTGGGATCCGGAGGAAGCGAGCTGGACGTTTGATAAGGCTCAAAGTCGGAATCGTGCTGCTTCGGTGGTGAGCGTACTGAGCTCCAGGGATTATCTTCCAGGTCAGAGGGCGATGCTCGCGTCCGCGGTGTTGCCCAAGGATTCGCCGACACGGGTAGAGTCAAAGAAGTCAAACCGCCACGCGAAGGAGTTGAGTCAGTTGAAAGCGAGTCCTCGCCCCATACATTCAAGGTATTACGATTCCGTGAGTCCCCTGTGCTAGCAGGTGATGAAGATTCTCCCTCGTTTCCACCAATCAAGTCCTTTGCCACGTTGGCGTACGTGTCTTGCACCACTGAAAATGCAGCTGAAGCGTTTGAGGAAAGTTTCCCCCAAATTGACTTAACGCTCGTGCCTGACTGAAAGTCGGGAAGCTTGGCACGTGTAGACCAATTATTCGAAGCTTGAGGGGACGGTGATGGCAATCGACTTATCCAAGAACGAGTGGCAGACGAACCGAGTAGAACACCGTTTTCTGTTCGTGCCGCTTTTGAAACATCAGGAGACGAAGACGATGGTTCTGAGAAAATTTCGGGGTCAGGTGTTGCTCCAGAATCGATGCTAAGTGAACGCATCGACTGCTTTAAGGTATCAGAGTTGGGCGATGATGAAACGGGAACAGGTATCCCAATACGGTCTGCGTTAGCTAAATCCTCGTCGACTGTCTCTGTGATACCAGGTGTTTCGCGCGGCTGTGCTGAATACGGCCTACCATTCATTTCCTCGTCCGTTCGACCATACAGCTCATTCCAGAACCGAACATCTTTGGGATTCGGAAGCAGTACACCCATGTCCGCATCTGGCGCACGGTTTGCTGGATCGTCTAAGGAAGGATTGTACATCGGGTTCAAATTTACGGCCATTTCTGGTGGCGAGTTTAGGAAGTCCCAAACGCTGACTGTACGCTCAGATGGAGGAGGGCTATCACCATCACCAACGCGGCGCTCTCTTTCGCAATTGAACAAGAACGTGCCAAATTGACAGGAATATAGATGATAATATAGTTGATGTAAGAAGCGTTCGTTAAATTCGAAGCGTTCGGGAAATTGACGCTGTATTTGGCGGACGGACTCCAAGAATTGGTGGAAGACAGGACTTGTCTCCTTTATGTGGTTTTGCGATGCAAATCGATTTTGGACTGACGCCAAGAAAGCTTCTGCACCTCCAGCATTGGCAGAGTCTCCTGGCGATTGGAAGAACTTGTCTGAGGAAAGGTGACCACAACGGTCAAGAAACTTGTGACCGAACGACAACCAATCCTTCTCAATAAGGATTTCAAATCCGCGTATTGTCCGGTAAAAGGGATCAAGGCATAACTGAGAGAGAGCAGATAATTGCGAAGTGCGATCCCAGCCGTCCGAACAGTGTATTAGAACGTGCGACGAGTTGACATGCACATTCTTTGTACAGATAACCACACCCTCCAGTATGGCCGATATATGCCGTAGCCAGCCAGAGCGACGCAATGCCTGTCGATCTAAGACAGAGAGAGACGAAACTTGTTCTGGTAGATCAGTTTTTATGCTTGTAAGGAGAGTGTCCGCTTCTCGAAGTGCTTCAACAACCTTGCCCAACGATTCGCGCATAGTGTGGATGTGGTCGATCCCAAGGTATATCTTCTTGCCCTCCTTGTAGTGGTCCATATTTTCTGTACCAGCTCCCTTCGCAGAGTTTGCCATTGCATTGACTGTGGGTCGCGCATCGATGATCAGGTTTGTAGTCGTCGCTCCATATATGGGAGTGTTGGAAGCACGCGATTCAGGCGACATATGTGTCTGAAAGATGGCTTCAATGAGTTTTTCATCCTGTATCGATCGATTCTGTGTGATGCCAACCATTGGCTGGCTCGATCTCGTTATAGTTCCCTGGAATGAGTCGTGAATAACCTGATAAGCACGAAGAAAACGACACACATAATTCCCCCAATGAAGATAGGTCAAGACTGGGATTCGACATTTGCTGCGGTACTTCGAGGCATATTGTAACGTCGTGTCGCTAATTCTTGTTGGAACGACAAGGCGTGCTGGATATGTGGAGCAGAACTAGTCGCTATGAACAATAAGCAAATGGCCTAGTTTCCAGTATCGATACCCACAGAGTAGTCTTTATTGATATCAGTGAAGCGCCATGCTTTGCTGCGCGATCCAATACCCATGCGCATGAACTCGTCGCGCGGAGAATAGAGTGACCAGCCGGTTGATGTAGGTAGTGGTGGATTGGGGTGATGAAAGAATGCGTAAAGTTGTGAAACAGACACTTTTGAGACTGTTTAGACTCAGATGTTATCTCTTGGGTAGGTGGTACATACTCGCGACTGTGAGTTCCTTGACGCTTTCAAAAACATCTGTAGCGTCTTTGTCTCTAGAAAACGATAGGGAAAACGTTTCAAATGTTCGTGTGTGGAAGGTGACAGGGTATTGACCCTGTAGTGTTTGCGGCAGGCAGGAGACGAGTGAAATGATAGGATACGGGGCCTGAGTGGACGAGTCTTGCCCATCAACCACAGGCGCAGAAAGTGCCCAAGGCTACGTACCCACATCTCTTTCTCGGCTTCTTCATCGTATCGGAAGATGAGATGATGAGCGGTCAAGTGGATCGTGCCCAATTTCGTTGTCCCAGATTTGGTACATGCAACTTGTTCGACCTGTAGATCGTTCAGCAGGGAGCCAAAGCTCGTGGCAGTTAATTCTCACCTTGGACACTCTTATGGAGTCCATGACTGGCGAGAGAGAATAATGCACGAGATCTGAGGTGGTGGCAATTAAGAGGTCCCTTAGCGGAGTTATTCTTCGGTAACTCAGGAGTAAGACCTGACCACGATCTCGCCTCTGCTTTCGTATCAAGTCAAGTACTGTTTTCGATACACAGATTTTATGGTTTCAGGAGATTGCGAAAGTCTACGAGTACTTACTTCTTATCGGGACTGAAATACCGGGCACCAAGACGTCTGGCTGTGCACTCAATCTACATATACGGTGACATGGACTGGACCACGAAAGATACACGAAGGAGGTCCGTTCTACGTTCAAGTCTCATTGAAGCCAAGGTACACAGTACACAGTGGCGAATATCTACATCTACGCTACCTTTAAATGCTCCATTTTAATACATCAGACCCACAAGGAGACCCGCAATTGCCAAAATTCCAGCAGCGCTAGCTCCCATGCGTGCTGAACCGTTGCCCGTAGGAGTGGCCGTGCTGGCTCCTGATACAGTACTACTATCACTGGAAGTAGGAGTGTTCGGGGTGTTGGAAGGTTGGGCCCCAGAAGAAACTGTAGGAGTGGCACCAGGAACTGAATTAACGGTGAGAGGAGCCGGGCCAGTGGCACCAGAAGAGGCACCAGGAGCTGTACCATTTGTACCAGGAGCCTCTGGAGAGGCAACAGGGGGAGCGCCAGAATCATCGGAAGCGGAAGATTTAGCGGCAGTCTGTGAGTATAGAGTCAGTGTATCGAATCAAGGAATGATGTAACGGTAGAAAAGTTACCTGGAAAGCATCAAAACTCTTTGCAGGAGTTGCATTGATGGCAAAGACCATTCCAGAGTGGCAGTGACTAGAAAAAAGATGATTCTGGGGTGAGTGGTTGATTTACGTTCGTGAAATAAGGTATTTTACACGACGGGGTTCGTCTGGGCACAATAGAACCACAAGGGGGCTGAAGCATTTACGATGGTAATGCTCCATTGAGGGAATGGAGGGCTCGTGACGTTCACCAACTTGAATCCTGAATTAATTCCTCCAGGCAGGGGAGAGCATGGAGTAGCAAAAGATGACTGAGTGACAGACTTGCTTACACGTCAATGCATGTACTCAGTAGCAGGAAATATAAGTGTTACATACGTGATTCTTGGCACGGCTGTAAAGCAACGATAAGCATTGTACATACAGACAGAATATGAAACTTTGACATACAACTCGAAGATCACATTGTCTCCATTTTGGATGGTGATATTCGTAGGGTTGAAGGCGAGCTTTTCGTGGTGTAAAGATGGTGAGTTGACCTTTGTCGTCAACGAGTCGTCAACAGACTTACACTACCACCATCTCCAACCGTAACAGTGTGGTTAAGAGCGTAGGCACTAGATGCAGCGGCGAGAGCAAAGAGAACGGTGGAAAACTGCATTTGAACCAGCGAACGATCAACGAACGTCGAAGGGATGGGAATGTTATGAGTGAACTAAAGTGCAGAGGACAGACTTCGAGCCTGTCAGAGAAGATTTCAGGACATTGGAGGCAGAGTTTACGTGGAGATTAACCACTTACACTGCTCGTGAATACAAGAAAACCAACCGGCGGAGGGAGGGAAATAGAGGGAAGAAAGCAAGATGGGATGACAACCTACATGTCATTGGGCTTATGTACCCAACGCTTCCTGTCATCTGTGTACATGGAGACAAGTTCCCATCACCTGTTCTGGAGACTGCGTGATGTCCCCAGTAAGTAAAATTAGAACACGCAAGTCTTCATAGAACAATTAATCGCCTTATGCCTTACGGGGAGAGCGTGGGCATGTGGGAGGGAAATCTCTGATCGTTATCTACCTCAGTACCTGAAGGGCTCGCTTCGTTGAGCAGAGAGCCATAGCTCACGACGGCATTTCTAACCTCGGACACATTGTTGTAGAGTCCACTGGCCAGACAGGACAATGAGCGAGTTCTGAGGGTGGTGGTACCTCTCAACTCGACGGAGTTATAATTTCCGGATCCTCCAGTCCCGTAACTCAGGGGTGAGACTCGACCAAACCCTCTTCTTCTGCTTTCGTGTAAACTCAAGTACCATCTGAAGTGCACAGGCAGGTAGGCATGTATGGTGGTTTCGGCCACTTGCAAGAACTAGCTCGAAGGAAAATGAAAATCCAGGCATCAGGACAGTTGTGCACACGATCTTTGTATACATATACCGCGGTACGAACGAGAACACAGAAGTCCGTTCAACATTTCAGTCTAATGAAAGGTACACAGCACACAGTAGGGATTATCTACAGCCGCGCTAGCTTTAAATCCTCCACTTCAAAACATTAATCCCGTAAGGAGACCAGTCAGTGCCAGAATGCCAGAAGCGCTGAGACCCGTGCGTGCTGCACTGTTCTTCGGAGGAACAGGCGTACTCGTTTCATTTGCCCCGTTCTGAATGGTGGAAGTGGAGGCGTTAGCGGTAGCCTGTGAGTATATAGTTAGTGTATCGAATAGAGGATTTGCATCGGTAGAGAAGTCACCTGGAAAGCAGTGAAATTCTTGTCTTGGGTTGGGTTAATGGCGAAGACCATTCCAGCGTGGCAGTGACTGAAAAGATGAATCTTGGGTGAGTGATAAATTTACCTTCGTAAAGTGGAGAATTTTACCTCATGGGGTTCGTCTGGGCACAGTAGAACCAGAGAGGAGCTGAAGTATTTGTAACTGTGAAATTCGATGTAGGAAACGGAGGGTTCGTAGCAGTGACCAGCTGGAATTGAGAATCAAACCCTCCAGGCAGAGGAGAGCATGGACTAGCAAAAGACGACTGTGTGGCAGACTAGTTTACACGTCAATTTACGTACTCAGTAAGAGGAGATATGAGCGTTACATACGTGATTCTTTGCACGGCTGTAAAGAAGCGGTAAGCATTGTGCAGACAAATGGAATGTGAAAATTCGACGTACAACTCGAAGATCACAGTGTCTCCACTTGAGGCATTGATACTCGAAGGGTTGAAGGCGAGCTTTTCGTGTAAAGATGGTGAGTTGACCTTTCTCGTCAGCGAGTCGTCGACAGACTTACACTACCACCATCTCCAACCGTAACGGTGTGGTTAAGAGCGTAAGCACTAGATGCAGCGGCAAGAGCAAAGAAAACAGCGTAAAATTGCATTTCAACAAGCGAACTACTGATGGACGACGAAGGGATGGGGAGTCCTGAGTGGTATAAAGTGCAGATTTCGAGCCTGTCATGGAAGATGTCAGGACATCTGAGGCATAGTTTGTGGGAAGATTGACCACTCACACTGCTCGTGAATATAGGAAGAGGGAGGAACAAGATGGATAAAAACCTACAATTCATTAGGCTTATGTACCCAACGCTTCCTGTGCCATCCGTGTATATGGAAACAAGTTTTCATCTTTGTTCGTATGAGTGCGTCAACTCCCTGATATTGATGCACATATTACTCAGTAAAAATAGACAAGTCATTGTACTGATAACAATGAATCGCCTGATGCTTTACTTATGGGGAGAGCGTGGGCATGTCAATTGTCGCGCTGCTAGGCAGGCCTGGGGTATAATACTCCATGATAGTTGGGAGGAGATCAATCCGTTGAGTACAATGAAGCAAGCATCCTGGCAGATCAGAACAAGATGGATGTAACCTTGCTTTGTCACTTGCTCGGAACAGATTTGTCAGAAATCATTTGAACTGCCACTTTGCAACAAATTTCCCGCCATGTCTGCGTCACTGACACTCCGCTCGCTTCAGAGGGCGTGGGTAGGCTCGTCCACGCGTGTTCCCCTCACAGGTTCCCGCGCCCTACACGCGACGTCGCGTCGCTCGGAGCAGTACCCCAATGCAGATCTTGCGGTGTGTCAAGGTTTTTCCGCTTGTGAAAACGCTTTTGTTGTATTCAAATTTTATGTGCTACGTAGACGTTCAATAAAGTCGTAGGCACTCAAGACCGAATTGTTCTCGTCGACTTCTATGCCGAGTACGTCATGCATACTTTCCCATCCCCGGGCAGAAGAATTGGCTTATGCTATAACTAGTTGGTGCGGGCCATGCCGCCAACTCTCGCCTATCTTGGAAAAGATTAGCACGGATTCTAGCATCAAGTCCGGCTCGGGGCTGCCAATTGACGTCTTAAAAATCGACACAGAAAATGAACAAGTCCTCCCACTTGCCCAGCAGTACAAGGTGTGTTCACTGTATCATGTATTGTTCTTGTTCACCGGAAGTTTTCCCAGGTTCGGGCGCTTCCCACCGTCGTCGCGTTTCGGAATGGCGAAGCTGTAGGTAACTTCGTTGGCATGCTCGGTGAAGATGGAGTGAAGCGATTCCTCCAAACTGTGTAACCGACCACCTCATCCCCCCTACGCAGGTGAAAAGAACGAGCGTATTCTACGACCCCGAATGACCATCATTCCGGGCTGCCCGGGTCGGACATATGTTTATGAAGCTTGACTTGAGATGCCAGATGTCCATGTCAATACGTCCGGAAGTTACCAGACTCGTCCAATTCTCTATTAAGCGTGGACCTGGGTGGGCGTGATGTTGGGCGAACAACCAGATGTATTTTTTGCAGTACAATGAGTCGACCAAAAAAAAACATGAGATGAAAGAGAGTCGGTTAAGTTACATATGGGTAAAGCACCGTGCAGAAAGGTATCCTATATATGAAAAACGAAAAAGGGATAAGGTAGGTTACATGCAGAGGGGATGGGTGCGGCGGGGCGTCTCATCTTTTTTACAAGGAGTCTACAAGTCCAGTAGATGGCTGAACGGCAAAGCAAGGCGAAGAATGGGGTGCGATAGGGATCACTGGATTGAGCAGCACCCGCAGTTGCCACTGTTCTGTGGTCCGTATGGGTCGTCGGATTTGCCGACTGGTCCCCAGACGGAGGGAACCTGGGGGCGGTATGTTGAGCACGGCGTGATCAGGCACGCAGGGTTAAGGGCACTCACCAGATGGTCTTTCGTCGTCTTGCAGTAGCGGATGAGGCTGAGAGCGCACATTCAGCAGACCCTTGGACCGAGGCGGTGGGCGCTCACCTTGCGCTTGCTTCACTGACGCGCACTCTGGGACGTGCTAGATCCTCTCGTAGGCGTTGGTTATGCTCCACTAATCGCCGAAGCTTGAGCTCTGACATTGTTTGACGACCGCCTGTGCGAGAATTCATGATTGCAAAGCTGTGTCTGTTGGGGCATCGTATTAGCGAGATCATCGATGAAAATCAAGTTGAGGACCGCTCACGGCTGATGAGACGGGCAGGAGCGGGGTGCTATGCAGCCGAAACCGTCAAGGATATGTTGTGATAAAGAAAGTTCACGCTTGTACTCTTGCCCGTGACGATCAGAGAACCTGAGAACAGCCAATCCTAACAAAGCAGCCCATCAGCCCCGGCTTCTGCATCACCTCATCAGCTCGCAGAATGTTAATTATTCCGCGACAGCACTTTTGACGTGCGCTGTGCATATGGATACGTGATAGAAATCTGTATGGCATAGATAGGGAATGATAATGTATGACTATGTAAAGGAAGTCTGTTCCTAAGATTATTATTGGACAGCAGATACCAAGAGACGTTTCAAAACACGGAAAACAACAACTCGACAGGGTCCGTCCGGACTCCAAATGAGACTAGGCTCACTGGCCGGGAGCGGTGGGTAAACGAATGTGAGGTTAAATGGCTGGTATGGAGGGTTTACGGTATATGTGACGAAAACAGTCGCAAGTGCGACGAGAGAGATGCAGTTGAGTAAGTGGGGTCACATAACGACACAGTTGCACCCTTGGGCCGGTGGTGCGTAGGGGTCTTCATTCTTGTCCAAAGGTCCCCAGACAGACGGCAACTGCAGTTGATGATGAAAGATCAGCGCAGAGTCCATTCAATATTATACAGGGCGCCGGATCAGAAGTACGTACCAGGGAATCTTTCGTACTCTTGCAATAGCGGATTAAACTACAAAGCAAATGAACATATTCAAAATATATAGAAGGGGTTGAAACATACTCCGCGCTGGCTACGCTAATGCGTATTCTCTCCAGAGCAAGATCCTCCCGTAACCGCTGGTTATGTTCCGTCAGTCTGCGCAGCTTGATCTCTGACATGGATTGCTTTCAAAGAAACTCGGTGGCTGGCAGTACTTCAATTTAAACTGACGCTCACCTTAGGGGGCCTGGTGTTCATGCTGCGACGGAAAAGGAACCAGTGCCGGAGCTGATAACGGGAATTTTATTCTTCTTCTTGGTATTTCACGCACAGACAAGGCTGGAGAGGATTCCCTATACACACCAACGTCACAGAGCACAGAAAAAGGACGACAACGTTTGAACACAACGTCCAAGGACAAATCAGCGGAGTTTCAATTCCTCCTGATTGCCAAACGTCATGGGCAGAACGCGCATATCACCCCCTGAACGCCAAAGGCGTCCATCAGATGGTCCGTCAATGAATAAGTCCTGCGCAACAGCGAGCTGATGACATTTTACGCGTCGATTATAGCCCATAAACCGCGAAAGAAGACGACTGCATTCCCAAAACGTGACTCGGGTTCCTTCACGCGAACGCACACCAGCAAGCCATTAAGAAACTCTCGCGGCACGGAAAAACCTGCGCAGAGAACTTTTTTACCAGATCATTGGCAAAAGTTTGACCCCGACGACCCTACTTTCTGTAACTCAGATCCCGAGGTACCGCAAAGCGATGATGACGAGCAAGGTTCTGAGGATAATGAGAATTCGCTCTTTCATTGGGAGTCAGAAAGTACATTGTTTGGCGACCTTCTAGACGCGTCGTGAGCACCTTCGGACTTGGAAAGACGCGCATATACTGACTTGAGTAGCGCCAGCGAGCCGGAGGACGACAAGTACGATGAACTTGTCAACTCGCTGCAGCCTGCATTCAATGATGGCGGCCGAGAACTCAAGAGAGAGATTGCGGACAAGCTTGTACCGACCGTGAACCGTATCAAGGATCTTTACAGACAAATTGACTCCAAGGTCGATGACAGTTTTGCGAAAGGCATAATTACTTTCAATAACGGCTGCAAAGAATTGGAGATACTTGCGATGCGGGACGAGGATGATATCAAGGACGTTCTGACGCAATTCAAGGTCTATTCATCTTTCGAGCGTTTTGTTGCAAGATGAATGACACTCTCGGTGGTCATGATAGGTAAAAACCGATGAGTTACTCTACCAACTCACGGGGGCATACGCGGCTCGTAACAAAATCTGGGCTGATTTTGAACAAGCGATTCAGGCAAATGGTGACTCTGTCTTTGCAGCGTGCGTGTTCAAAGAGAAATGCGACTGACTTGATATGCACTCTCGGACGATAGTGGAGCCGACGCTTGAGATGTTACGAGACCTTCCAGCAAGTATCGAGCGCTCTATTGGGAACTTGGAGAAAGAGGCTAGGACTCTAGAGAAAGAGGATATTAATGTCCTAAGCGCTGTGGAGAAGAAGATACAGAAGCTCCTTGCCAAGGCATGAGGCAACAATAAGTGAGAAGTCGTGAACTGCTGCTATTCTGGATTGCTTGACAGATTTGGGCTTGCTTCTCTTTACTTCTGATTTTAACTGTGGGAATGAATTGTTGCTTTTGTGTTACTGTTACAAGTTGGATGTTGCTCTTATGATGCTCTAACGTGAGTCGGCCCCCAACGTTCAACTTACACTGCTCGCGCCTGACCCCCTCTCAGCATCGACTGCTGGCTACAACCTGACTAGATTCTCATGAGACTCATCTTCCCGTCTTCTCATCAATCATCTGCCACATTTCATCATGTCAAGATGCTTCGAAATCTCTCTGGTTGCCACGCCTTTTGGTAGTCACACGTCCTCTACTTTAGTAAACTGCAAAAATACAAGATAGACGTTTTAGAACTAGATCGAACGAGGCATCTATCCGAGAACATAACTCGGGTATGCATTGATGAAGAAGGCGGCTGCTCGGAGGTTCAAGAATATTGGCAAAACAGTCATGGTATTCCTCAAGATAATTTTCACCAGAGATTGCATGAGAATCCTTTTGATTGAGAGGTGGAGTCGTATCATGTGAGGAAGCATGGAGTTGGCAAACAATAGCTTGAACGTGATTTTAGGAGAGAAATAGGATTCGCCAGGATCAGGCTCTAGATCTGGTACTGAATTAGAATCAGGCATGAAGAATTGTCGCTGTTCACAATTGGCAAGCTGTATGCAAGGTGTAGATAGCATCGATTGATCTAATCTAATCGGAGAAATCAAGCTCCGCCTTGATTTCTCCTTCTTGTCTTCCACGATAATCCACTGTCCGCTTGTACTTATTTGAGGGCTCCCAGTTTCAGTAACAAATATATGTTATATACATGACCCCCGTCCTTTTTGTTTTATCCATATTCTTCAGCCTATCTCACTTCGTCCGAGCACAGTCTCTCTTAACTTTCAACTCACAAACGATTTTATGGCCTAACTCGAGAGACGATTTGGAACTCACCACTGGCTTTATCAAGGATCAACAAGATGAGCTTTCCCTTCGGATGCGACTAAGGACTCGTCCGACGACGGTCTTTCGCCCCCGTTCCCTCGAGGCACTACACCATGCACGATTAAGGTCGTTGCGTAATCGGGAAAGCGAAATAGTCGAGTGGGAAGAACTAACCATATCCGGTCCCGATGTGGAGGACAGACACACTCTATCTCAGCTTGCGCGTATGTCTGGGAATGCATATGCGCTTCCTGGTCACAAGAATTGGTACGAGGTGGACGCAGCATGGAACCAGGTTCGTCACGCCCTCGTCGTTCCTACAGGTGTGGGATCCATTATTGACGAGTGTACAGAGTTTCCCTTTCGGTTGGGAAGACGAGTCGGATGGCTTTCGTGGTCATGTATTTTTCTCGTCCGATAACTCTACTGTCGTTTTGGCAATAAAAGGTACGACACTTAATGGCCCTACATCAAAGAAGGACAAATTTAACGATAATCTGTGAGGGTTACCTTTTCATTTGAGATATCGCTGACCTCTATCTAGACTTTTCTCGTGTTGTTGTGCTAGGGTCGATATTTCGTGGGTTTTCAGAACAGTGTGTGACTGCTATGCCAACAACTGGAAATGTGATGACCTTTGCCTCTCTGATGCACTCATCCAAGACAGTCTATTCTATTCCATCGGCGTGGTTAGTTCAATGCGTTTCATTTCCTCTGTGTCAAAACTCATTCAATTTTTTTGAAGAAACTTGTCGATGATCTTCGTCTCATGTATCCATCATCGAATATTTGGTTGGTAGGGCACTCTCTTGGTGGTGCACTAGCTAGCCTCCTTGGCTCTACCTATGGCTTCCCTGCAGTTGCTTTTGAATCTCCTGGAGAGCGGCTCGCAGCCCATCGTCTCCATCTTCCGCTTCCTCCTTTGCAGGATTCGAAAATGCCACCAGTAGCTGTAACCCATGTCTATCATTCCAGTGATCCTATACCTCAGGGCACATGTACTGGCTTTGGATCCTCATGTGCACAAGCAGGCTATGCGCTCGAGACTCGCTGCCACCTTGGAAAGAGCATCGTTTTTGACACAGTGGGGAAGTTGGGGTGGAGAGTCGACGTCAGGACACATATAATTCGCCACGTGATAACGAAGATTCTGGAGATCGATGACATTGAATGGGAGGAGGGAAGGGACGTGCCTTTAGCACGAGCGGAGGAGGATTGTGTGGTGCGACTTATGTTTCCATGGTAAATGGTTGATTATTGACTGTCTCACAAAAGGATTGTTACAAGTGGGAGTTCGGGCACTTTAAGGATGGTCCAAGGAGCGGATACAAAGGTATTGCATAACATCCTTGTATAATTCATTATGTATTCTTTAGGTAAACGAAGATGAGTTTGACTTGAATACAGCGCCACCTATCGTTCCTTCGATTGCATGCGCATTCGGTGACTGGTTGTGACGAGTAAGTAGCTTCGGATATTGTTAAGTATCCATTAAACATACATGAATGCGATTTTATAAAGACCGCCATTGTTAGGAAGAGCTTCAACGTGGTTTTTGCCTTCATTTAAGGCACCACATAGGGTAAGTAGCGGGACATTTCTACATGCTTTGAGCCGAACTAGGTCTTCTCTTATTCTTCAACGTTTCAGCTAAGAGCTTGCAGGCCGGTATTGGCACCAGTACGACTAAACAAAGTTGGGGCAGTAATGCTTGATGCAAACAAGGTTGTTCAACACTTCAGTGGAAGTTTCAGACTTGTGTGCAGAGATCCGCCAGAAGCCGTGCAGAAAATCAAATTAAAACGACCTATACCAAACTGGGACATCAATATGCTGCACAAATTTTTCAACATCTGTTCTTCATGTCAGCGCTGAGCCCTGGCTGATCGCTTACGACGATAGCATTGCGCGTCTTACGTATAAGTACTCAGCCCTCCGACATAAGTACTTATTCGCACCCTGTAAGATTCTCACCGTTCACCACGTCACTCATTCGTTTGCCTTCCTCAAACATTCATCATGCAATTCTTGTCTCTCTTTGCTGCCATCGCCTTCTCATTCGCCTCCGTCGTTAGTGGTGCCGTTCTTTCCTCTCGCAAAGCCTTGGACGTTTTCGTTCCAACAATTATTTCTCCCAATGCCTCGACAGTCTGGGTTATGGGTACTAATGCCACAGTCTTCTGGTGAGTTTGACTTTTCAAATCGTAGGCATATATGAGCTAAGAAGACATAGGGACCCGTCTAATGCTCCAGTGAACATTTCCAACCGTGCATCAGTTTACCTCAGACATTGTAAGTGACAATCACTTGGACAATGTCATAGTTCATAATATATCATTAGGGGGATACCTTGCGAAGGGATTCAGCCTTCGCGATGGCAATGTTACCGTTCCAGTGCCTTTCATTCCTTCAGCAATCAAAAACCCTGATGAAAAGCAACACATCATCCGTAAGCCTTCTGCTTCTGAGTTCGTTCGTTTGTCTAATGTCTCTTTGTTCCAGTCTTTGGTGACTCGGGCAACGAGAGTGAGGCCTTTACTGTTAAATTTGACCCCGACGTTTTCCAAGTCAATAACCAGGATAAATGGGACTAAACCTATTTCGTTTATTCTCACTTTTTACGGACTGGGACTATCCTGGTAGTGGTAGTTACTCCCTTTAATAAAGGACACTATGGACACATTTTGCAATAGACTGGCTTATGACCAACCTGAGATAATAAATGAACTCTCATGTTACCTTACAAATGCTAATGATACGACAAGACGTAAGAACAGTGCCCACGCAGTAAGCTGTGAATGAAATGGGATGAATGTGTACATGATGAAGTACGTCAATGCGATGCTTTTGTGGTTGTGCTTGACGAGAGATGCAAGAACGAAGTGTCAATGCCATGCGAAAAGTCCCAAATACAGATACGCTGTAGATTTCAGTCAGTTCCTATACGAGAAGATCGATATTATAGATCATACTTGATCTTCACCACATGAAACAATCTGTCAAGGAAAACGTAAGTGACGAGAGATAAGGAGCACTCTCTGATAGGGCTTGCCTTAGTGCGGTCAATGCCAATACAGAAGATGCGCGCAGTATGTCCACCCGTCAGATCCGCAATCAAGCCACCTGTTTTCCTGTCCCATACCTGGTTCAAGCGGCATAAGCTAAATTTCGGATGGAAGGCGCAAAACAGAAGAAAACCTTGATGCTCAAGTCGTAACTGCCACTAACGATGAAATCATCGCCAAGTACTACACTTCGGACAAGATCAGAATGTACACAGGGTCCTTGGACTCCGGTTGGTACAAGGTGGACATTCTCGCTCCCACAGCATTGACACATTAGGCGGGAGCCAGAAAAAGTGCTTGAGACTGTAGACGACGAAGGAAAAGGCGATACTGGAAGGTCGTAATGATATTCTGGAGAGGTCGACCAGCCTTGCTTAAGATTCAACATGTTAACTAGACGCAGGTGTCTATCCGAGGAACCTGTGAGGATGTACGGATATTGAAAGTCTATTGAAGCAATTCTATCGAAGAAGACGGAGATGAACAAGACGACGATGTTGCCAAACAAGTACTCACCCTCGGTTATGATGAAGTTCTAATGTACGCAAGAGGTTACCTGTATTAGCATCCCAAATTTTGATAGACTTATCACCAGATCCAGATGCGATGAGGTTTTGAGAGATGGAGACTGCATTGACTGCAGCACGATGTGCGCCGAGGACGTATTGCGGTGTCAAGTCAGGGAAAGAATAAGTCCTCACGGTGTGATCTTTTTACAACAATTACAACAGAAAAAAGGCGTGAGCAACCTCTAAACATACACGATTTGAAGGTCGATACCTACCTTTAGAACACGAAACGAGACGCTTATCATCAAACCTAACACAGAGAACGCTGTCTGTATGTTCCATAAGGACTTTATGCAGTTGATTCTTCTCAAGATCCCAAACCACCACGCGATAGTCGCTTCCAGCACTGGCAAGATACCCTCCATGAACACAGACGCTCAATACAGAGGCGGTATGTATACCACCAATGACCCTTTCAACGAGTCCAGTGGTCAAATTCCACTCTCTCACCGTCCTATCTCGCGATCCGGTGAAAAGGACTTGAAGCCCCGAAGGATAGGTATACAGCTGTAGGCAATAGATCGTGTTGGTGTGAGCATTGTTGGGAGCTCCGCGGGTCTGTAGGACTGAGAGCCTATAAGACGAGGTACAAAAACGGTGATAGAGTTTCATATGCGTCTTATAAAGAAGCTTGTAATCAGGTGTTAGGTGTAAATCCTGAGCCAAATTTCTGCGTTCAGCTGGCGCCAAGTGCTCTGCAAATGATTGCGAACGGCTCATTTCAGGGCTGCTCTTTGGGTAAACCGTATATCTCCCATCGGACGTCGAAGGTTCTGGATAGACAACAGAGAGACTGCTAAACGAACTTGACACAAAGCCAGAGTCAAGCTCAGCATGCACGAATGCCATTTCAGCCTTGATTGTCTCGACGTCATTGATCATGAATTCGCCATTGTCACCGTCGACATCGGAATCGCCCACACCCTCGTCGTCCGACACATTCACCCCATCATGATAATTCTCTGCAGGGTGAGTGTGTGAAGGCTGGCGCCATTCCCAGTTTCTCTCACGACACAATCTCGCCCACTGAGATTGATCGTCCGCGAGAACGTGCCACCGTCGATTCACAAGACTGCAGGCGACCAAAGCCTCGTATGGCAAATGCGAGAATATTTGGAGAGTGATCTCAGAGGGTAGTGACTGTGTGAAGAGAAGTATGAAACTGTATCAAATGAGAGAGTACCTACACCGATGACGTCGTTCTGCAAAAGAGGCGCAATTCGATTCTGAACAGCTGCTAGACGCGACCGTGGCAACGATACAAGAAGCCTGTAAGCAAGTTCTGTTTAAATACGTACTATCAGACTGCAAAGCTTGGCGGTTATCTTTCATAACACAGACCTTCACGTTCATCGACAGAGTCGACGCCGAGCACGCCTCGATTGCTGAGAGAGATTATGGTCGTGGGTTGATCGCACTCCATGTAGCCCTCGTCAGTAGATGCGGCTGAGGCCGTCGTCGCGTATCGTCACTGCCAGTGTACGTGGGGTGGTCGATAGGCAACGTAGTATGGTTGTCCGATGTCATGAACATTTGAGTTGAAAGGTAATAGCCACGTGATGATAGGGGTAACGATCGACGAATATGCCAAGTGCGCCAGTCGCGGTGACAACCCATTTTCAAGTTTTGATAGTGGCTTTCAATTGATGGCGTGTCTAAAAAGGTATGCATTAATCACACCAGTATCCATACTTGTTGATCGTCTCGAGTCTGCAACTTCGAACTAGGTATGTAAAGGCCGTATGCGCAGATGATTGGCTCAAGCTGTGGAATGGCTAACTACAATTAATGAATTCATTGGCAACCTGGATGCAAGAAGATGCTCAAAAGTCCGTATTAAGGCAGAGGCTAGCTGTTCATATCTCATATGATCGTGATTGCTGGAATAATCTCATCGAGTCGGGAAAAGGAGAAAAGCCTTACTTTAGTGCTTATTTCCACCATGAGGCGACCTATGGGTGGCAAGACTGCTCACCCGAACCGACCTCCTGCACTCCTCATTCGCAGACTTTTCCCGCGGGAATTGGGAGGCCCTGTCCAAGCACTCCAAAGGGAGCATACCCATCTCCCCACGTGCATTCGAACAGAGACCCCAGTCATCGTCGTATTTCATATGGATGAGGACTATCTCGCCAATACCGATTGTAAGCTCATCAGGAAGTGTCGGGATGAATGTAGCACGAACTTTCGCGGCTTCGGTCTGCTTTGATAATGAGGGGAACGGGTTGAGACTGGGGGATGCAGGTGAAGACAAGAGTTTGGTAGAGACTTTGCTGAGGGATGTGGTGACTGGCCTAGTGGGTATTGTATCATCATACACACCTGCCACTTGCGGTGGTCGAGGTGGAGCAGGGTAAGGAATACAAGGAAGCCTATCATACACTGGTTGGGTCATGTTGAAACTGGGAGCCACAATGTCTTTGCCACGATATGGCCGAAGCGTAAAGTTGAAGTTGAACGGCCAAATCTGAGAGGAGTCCTTGGACTCAATGAAAAGGAAGGAAGAGGTTTTCTGCTGCTGCTTGTTCCATTGGCGTTTTTTGAGACGGCCTGCAATAGACCGCCTTCTGAACCAAAAGACACCACATGCGGCAAGGAAAAGGATGACAGCAAGAACGCTTCCAACAATCGCACCAACAGATAAACCGGATGGTGACTGTGAAGATGGAAGAGCACTAGCTGTCGGACTTGCATCATTATCCTTTCTCATTTCCCCATTGTCGGACGTTTTGGATGACACGGGGGTTTGAGCGGAATACGCCACGACCGGCGAAGCCTCTGAACTGGCATTTATCGTCGAGGTCACAGTAGTCTGAACAATGGTGACGGTAACAGTGGGTGTTATTAAAGCATTACCGGTAATAGTTATGCTTTCAGAATTGTTGCCATTGTCGTTTTCTTCATTGTGGAAACGTTTTGCATGACGGGAGTGCTTCATAAATATAGTGTAGCCTTTGTCCATCCCAGTTGACGATTGTAAGGTGATGTAATAAAAGAAGGACGAGAAAGAACGTGGAGTTAAATCACTCTACGAGAGGGATCGCGGACGAGAGCAAGAAACCAACACAGCTCTGACTATGATGCCCAGCGCTGAGGTCAAAGGAAAGGGAAGCAAGATGCAAGATGCTGATAGAACATAGACCAAAGAAAGAACTGTGCAGCAGGATGTATCACTATTAGTATGAAAGGGCCGTTACAGTTGCCATGGTGGAAAAGTTACAAAGTCCGTCAACATGTCTTGGTAGAGCTACATCATGCGGCCTCAATCAAATCTCAACTGAAAAGGCACCGCATCAGTGCCTACTAACCATGGTCACGGTACTATGGTCAATGTGCCTTCGACCTGAAAACTTGGCAAGGCAATGTCGAGGCGACCTAGCGCTTTGCCCACAACTTTGAAATTGAGGCTCCAAAACACCTGCCGCAATCACATCCTCTAGCACAACCAGGAAACGTCCTCACCATCAACGAATATAGATATAGCTCTATTTCTGGCGTCTGCCACGGCCAGATGACTTTTCAAGGTCCAATCAGTCTCAATTGCCCTTTGGTCCATCAGAATTTACCGACGCATGGCAGCTCTATGTAATCGACAGTTGGTGATTGACGAGAAACTAGAGATTTCCCACCAAGAACTCCTTCAAAATAGACACGGGTCTAAATAGCTTCATTGCGCACATGTTGAGTAGGACACTGTTTCAAGAAATTCCTATTTTATTCATCCAGATCTCGATAGCCACGGCTGTCAATAGTCAGAATTCTATCCAACAACATGACACCTATTTCAAGTGTGTCCAGCGTGAGACACGAAACAGGTCCTGTGGGCGCAAGTGATTGGGAAAAATACACGTGGAACAGAAAGACAGCATGGATAGACGATAATCCTGGCACACTGATGTAAATTCTACTTCATCAATATCCTGGAGAAAGGAAGACAATACCAAGGGTCTCAGGACGTTCCCGATAGATCTTGTCCGCAGAATAGCGGATTTGAGGGGAGATTGAGCCAAGGATACGTCCTAACATTGCGGATTGAAGGTAAAGTACAATTCAGTCCGCATTATTGGGGATTTGTGGCCAGGCGAATATTTCGAAATTTCAACCTTGAAGCAAGAGTTAGTCCATTTGAGTCAATCTGTTTTGAGAAGTAAACACAAATTTACGCAAGAAAGTGTTGCATGAGTGATATCCATGTATGGCATTGTATGAGAACCTGTTACTCATAAAAAAATGAAGATTAAAAGCTGAGTTACCTTTTTTTGTCTTATTATGCGGACATCAGACTGGGAAATTTCCTAGACAAGTTTCCTCAATGCGTTCTGAGAGCTTTTCTCGTCCTCACCAAGGCGGCAAGCGCGAGGTAGAACAGCAATGCAGACGGGGACCAGATCGTTCCCTTACATAACGCGAAAAAATGTGATGCTTTAGAAATACACCATCCTCAAACCTCTCACCACCACACATCAACCACCAAAGGCTAGAAAGATTCAGATGGGTCCAAAAGGCACGTCAACTCACTATATGGTTATCAACACAGCCATTGGCTAAGGAAATTCGTTATATTGCCGAGTCGAGGTGAAAGTACTATACAGGCTTGTTTTGCTTTATTTGACCTATCTTGCGATACCATTCCGAATTGCCTCCCCTTTCGTTTGCATTTCTACTCTTTTCAAAATTTGTTGACACTCATGCCGTTTATACCTTGGGTTCGTCATGGTGTTTATGGTGGATCCTCACATAATGATCTACATTCTCTCCAGCGGGTGCTGCCTCAATATCTCCTGGGATGAAACCTGATCTCTGGGGCAACATTTTCTTCCGCTGTTCACGAAGGAGGTCCAAATCATGAGACAGGAATCCATGACCGGCGACGGGACCATAATAGGATGTTCCCGCGAGAGAACCGATAATACTAGATTCGGCACAAAATTAAAGGAAATTCTAATCAACCTCAAGCTGGGTTCATACCAAGTTCCAACAAGGATAGACAGATAGAATCTGTATTGCGAATACCACTTCGGAGCTGCAGGTACGCAAGTCAGATATAATTTTTGACTGCTGCAGAAAGACGCACTCCATCCAAGAGCGGTAACTTTGGCATCAGCATACCAAAGTGCGGTAAATCCGAACCACTGCCATGTTAAGGCCATCATGGGCTGCAGTGCGAGCGTGGGCCATGCGAAGAGGACGGGGGCTGCTCCAAGACATAAACGTTTGTACCCTTGATTGCCTCCATACCCAGCAAACTCCATGCCCCAGTGGAGGGCACCTATGCAGAGAAATTGAGGATCACAGAACTGTCTGGAATGGTAATAAAATTCTAAAATACTCGGACTTACCCAAGAATGATAACATTACGGCACCGTAAGTCACCTGGATGTTCAAAGCCTGATCAAGCAACGTGAGAGCGACTCCAGGGTCGAGTGTTGTGTCTAGGCCACTAGCGGCCATTCCGGCTGAATGTGCGAGATACACAGTGACCCCCGAGGCACCCATGTACGGAAGACCCCCTGAAGCGAAAGCAATGGGTCATTACATCGGATGCTTATTAAAACAATCACCGCTTGCTTACCGAGGAGACCAAAGATTAAAACTGGTTCAGGTACCTTTTGAGCGACGATTTTTGTGATATTGAGCTAATCACAGGAGTCAACAACTGTCAGCGCCGAAAAATAGATCCAGCGATGAATACTTGCAAACGAAGTCGACCCTTCGGGAACAAGGGGATCATCCTTGACATTAGCACCAGCAATTACTTTGGCGAGATCTGCAGCAGAGTTTCCGACTTCTTCCTTGATGTTTGTTGCAGCATGCTCAAGAGTCTGACTTCCAGGACGGTTTGAAACAGAGCTGGCCACGGTTCTCTTGTGGTGCAGCGTAGAAGCGAGGACTGGGCGAGCGAGCTGGGGACAAAGAATGAACGGGCTTTTTCGGAAGACGACGGTACGCAAACCAGGTCTGAAAAGTGTATTCATTGCAATGGGCTGGGAAACAATGAGCCTGTGCCGAGACAGGCTCTTAAAGCCTCACCAACCCCACGCCACCGTAACGTGACGTCACTGCCAATACAGATAACAATAGATTATCACTCGCGGAGTTCGTCGATCACTTGATACTAAAGCTTATAATACTTCTGTGTAGTTGTGTCTAGTAGATACATTGTTAATCAGTGATAAATATATGCCATGCCGTTCTTTCTCAAATGCGATCCTATGGTTGCATTGGTGGGATAAAGGTGAGAATGGAAACATCTACGCGTCGCAAGGAAGCAATGGGATAAGACGAGTTTGCTGCACCTCGTCACCGTTCGTTCCAAAATAGCGGTGAGTTTGGAAGCTCCAATGGAGGGATCTGGTGCTTTTTGATAGGTATAATGATGTACAAGCTAAGGAGAAACGTACCCGACAATCCAACTCTTGAGACATTCCACATATTTCTGAACCATGGGATCAATTTCTGGGCCCCAGGACGGAAGCCGCTCGCAATCGTGTTCAAATCCAGCAATAGTCTGGGCGCAAAGGTCGCCGACATAGTCAACAGCACTCTGGAGCGTGTGACCTTGATGTTTCATAAGTATCACGACCATGTTAAGGGTATCCCCGCGCGCTTGCTCGACGTTGTAGGAAAAAATGTCCTGCGAATCGGAAGATGAATCAGCGCTTCGACACGCGGCTAAAAAGGCTTACATTGGACCAGGCAACGAGATCATTGGTCCAGCGATTAAGCTCTTGGATAATATGGTGCTCGACAACGCAGTCCGGCAAATCAATATCCAAGGCATATCTAAGACCATCGCTATTGAGTCGGGTAACCGCACATGAAAAAGTGACACGAACTCAATGAGTGCCCAGCAAGGCTTGCATCCTGCCCTGATCTGTTAACAAGGCAAAGATAACTATATGTGGTAAGAGTGAACTCGCCTGAGTTATCCCTGCGCATATCAATGTACGACTCAAGGTCGGGAATAATCCCTGCGTCGCGCGCTTTTGCCTGAATATTGACGGCTTCAAAGAAGCGTGCAAACGCCTCCTTAAAACGCTCCTGCACACCAGGGCCCGCATGAACGATACAGCGAGTCCAGAAGCTACAAATGTGTCAAAATCAGGGGATGAGTCTAATCACCGTGAGAAGATCTATACTCACTCTCTCGCGAGCTTACCAGGGTTGGGTTCCTCTGCAGATTCCTTTTCTATAGTAGTTGACATGTAACGATCATTAAACCACAAAGCATTCATGACGACGTTGGATAACACGTCTGTCTCTCTTGTCATCATACCATCACTGATGTCATCCCTGTACGACAAGCAATGTCGGCCGAGCGAAACAGGTGATCTTCAAAGAAAGATGAAGACGCACAAATGAAAGAGGTAGGTCAAAAAATCTGAGACGACTTGAAGGCGCTCTGGAGTGGTGTTGTTGTAGCAGAAAGCGGTAAGCTCTCCGGCTTGCAAGTGACGGAGAGCCCGACGGCTTTTAGGAGACAGGTCAAGGCAGTTAGACTCTAGCCATTCCAGCGATTGTTTGGCTACCTCGTCGCCGTTGGGGTGGTAGATCAGAGGGTAAGGGCAGTGGACAACAATGTCAGGGAGGATGAAAGAAGTTGGCCGAGAAGAGTTGGATATCATGGTGAGATGCAGAGCAATGACCAACAGCCTGGGTCCTCTTATATGGAGTGGCTTGGCGCCACAAACTTTGAGTGATCTTGTTGAGCTACCCATCCTCTTTCAGGGACAAGATCTAGGAGGTATTCTAAGAGATAGATATCGGACAAGCAAAATGGAAAATTTTTTCCAATATCTTCATGTGAACAATCTGGTTTTGTGTGACTGACATGAAAATTTGACAAGAATGACGATGGTGAGACGCACCTTCAGAGGACCCCGAATTTCCGCAACATCTTTTTCCCATTTAAGACAAGCCTAGCTAAGTCAATCAGAAGGTTGGACAACGGTCAATAATGTAGTGGCGTAGCGTAACAAATCTTCTGACAAGCGATTGACCAGGTAATAACCATCAAGGAATGCATAAATACGGGTTCTGCTCACGCTAGATGGTGAGGTCAATCCGGGGTCTTGCTTTTCGAGGTTAATCCATTCCATGCCGGACTGCAACTTTCCCTCTGGGATAGATTTACAGTCGCGAATCTCTAGATCGATTGAGTCAGGACAAGAGAACGGGGATATTCTTTTTATCCTTATCCGGGCAGTCGAGTATTTGGAGTCAGGTCGGAATTAAGATAACACCATCTTCCGTCTCCATCGCCCTTGCACCGTATTCCGTTTTCTTTCTGAAAATGGCGGGACCAAAGCCCAACCTCAAGAGTGAACATGACAGCATGAGAAGCGAATGTCACGGGTCCGAGTAGGGTCGCAAGATCCTGCCGTAAGGATGAACTTACTTCCTTGTTACAAGATCGACACTGCGTTGATAGGAAAAAATGGAAACCACGCGGATAATCTGGAATAGACAAGACATCCTCCTTTGTCTGGCTAAACATGTAATGCAGTCAATAACAATAAACCATATAAGGACAGTCTTAAAGAATAATGAAACAAAAGGGATTGAAATCGAATGCGATGCCCTGGCTCCACAGAATTTCTCCTTGGAACAGAGGTAAGCAAGTGGACCATGGACACCTGAACATCACTTGAACAAAGCAATCATTTGAAGACTAATGACGAAATGGTCGTGTCTTCACATCATGCTGTTTATATGAGATGAACCATCTGTCAACTTGTAACGGAGGGGACAGCGAAAGATTCATAATTCTGGCATAGACTGTCGGCCTATCGTAACGACGGTCGCAGTATACCAATACATGCCACGACGTTATCCTGAGTATTGTCATTGCCTTCCCTGAAGGTTAATGGGGAAAAAAAAACTTGAAACGTACTTGGCATAAGGAGTAAGAGTTTGTACACGACTATTGGTAGCACCGGGTTAAACTCACTAGTGGTTGTTAGAGGAAAATCGAAACCTCAGACCCCAGACCGTTACAAGAATCTGGCTTTTTAAGTTCGACGTTTCAGCAAAGCTGTCTGCTATAATTACGCCCTCCGCAAGTTAATACCTAGATGCTATATGATGGCTGATTCGCATCAAGATGGTACGCCAGAACCAGGCAGATCCGGGAGACATGACAGTGCTGGCAAAAACCATGTGAACAATCGGTAAGAAACTCAAGCTGTATCTAGGCTGCCAGTAATGAAGATGGCTGAATTATGTGCACTCATCGCTAAGCGTCTGTTGGGGTAGGCTGGCTTTCACAACAACCAGGTTCATCAGACTTTCCGAATAAGAAGCTTATTCGGAGCGTCAAATGACTGACTACCAGTAAGTGAGCGGACAATGTCTTATGTCTCATTTGAGACAACATGATCTTTTCTGCCTTCAAGATGTCTGCGAATAGTAGTCCGTGGTGCTCCAGTCGCAGAATCCCATATACGATGGTGCAAAGGTTCAAGACAATAACCCTCGAAAAAGGTCAAAATTTACTATTCGCCCGAATTGAGAATGAGTGGTAGTGAGAGGCTCCTGTCAGCGGGCGAAATTCATAGCTCTCTCAGAAAGGCAGGAACACAGAAAAACCTGGAAGGTCGTGGAAGAGAGCAGGGAGTAAATAAACAAACATCCATAACTTTTTACCGGCAACAAAAGTTGGCTTAGTATACATCGGACTTACCATCCCTTTCTGTCAGCTCGTCGAGAATGGCCCTTCCTCCTTCAACTGCTAACTGGCATTGGAAGAACAAGAACATCACGCGTTGGGGTTCTGAATGGTTTGAACGCGAACTCGTGACGATCTCTGTCAAAGGCGACAACGAGAACGAGATCGTTTCGGTTTCGAAAGTCACTGAAGTGGACGGTGATATAGAGCTTGGACAACGAAAATCCAAGTGCGTTTTGCACATCGTTTGATAGAATCTTAGTTGAGTTCGCGACTGACTATTACAGATTAATCACCATCTACGATTGCAAGATTGCGCTCAAATGGACTGGCACAGCAAGCGATGGAACCGAGGTCAATGGTTCCCTGACAATTCCGGAGGTGTCGCATGAAGTCACTCTAGATGGTTTATCCGATTACGCCGTTAGTGTTTTCTCGTCTTCTGGAGTGATCGAGTGGTTTACGTTTTCAATAGTATACATGGTCTCTTTCTACTGCCTTGTCACCTGCGGTAGAGGCTTTGTTCAATGTTGCAAAATCGCGCCTGCCTGCCGCTCTCGAGGCCAAGTTTGCCGAATTCCCTGTCGCGATTATTGACACGCATGGTAAAGATTTGACTGTTAGCGGTGAACCCAGTCGTGTTGGCACACCAGCTTCCGGCATAGCTGGTGTCCCTGCTTCTGCTTCGTCTTCTTCGCCTGCACCTGTTCAACCAAAGAAAGTGGATCCCAAAAAGATCAATACAAAAGTGGTCACAGTCCAGGCCACTTTTCAGGCACCTGCGGATGACCTCTTCACGCTCCTTACTGATGAAAAGAGAATCCCAATTTGGACTCGTGCCCCTGCTAAGGTCAATGTTCTCTGTTTCATCATCTCCACTCCTTCTCCTGACTGTGAGCTCCCCAAAACAGTCTACACCTCAGGCCGGATCTGATTACTCTCTATTCGGCGGCGGCGTCAGGGGTAAATATGTATCACTGACGCCTTCACGTGAGATCGTGCAAACATGGTCGCTGCAGAGTCCAACTTGGCCTGAAGGTAAGCTCCCTTTTGTTTACGAAACGCCGAAACAATTTGATAGCTAAATTACCATTACCCGCAGGGCACTCTGCTACCCTCACAACCACTCTTGAGCAGTCACTGGACTCCACCAAGATTACATTCTCCCTTGACGGCGTCCCGACCGGCATGGAGGACGAGATTAAGCGTAATATCGAAGGCTATTAGTCAGTTATATTGATTTTTTGATAATCACTACAACGCTGATCTGTCCGTCATTTGTAGCATTCATGGTTTCAATTCCATTGGGTACGTTCGACTTATTCCATCTGAACCTACATATACGTCCTCCCAAACCCGGCCCGTCAAGCCGTCCAAAGTCTTTCCCAAAAATACGCCGTTGACATCATATATTCCCGCGGTTACCATAGCAGCCCTAGTCCTCGTGGCCGCCTTTTCAATACCCTATCTCTCTTCTTCTTCGCCTTCCAAATAATGGCTGTGAATAAAATTATTGATTTCATATCGTTTTCTTTTTTCTTGTTTCAGGTTGGGCTCAGAACTCTAGAATTAACGATGCTGGGTTTCGGGGTGGGAGATAAAGCTTGATGTCTGTGGCTAGTTCTACTGTAAAGAATGATAGAAGAATGTAAAGAGAATAAGTACTTATAAAGTTTATGAACAAATCTGTTGTGATCGGTTCTCGTCGACCCTGGAAGCTTTTACATAAATTCAAGTATGTATATGCACTACATATATCCGAAGCCGAGGAAAACTTGAAGGGAACGTTTTCTGTGAGGTTGCTATAATGGCGTCCGAGCCAATTGAACCTAGTGAATGGTATTCCCTGCAACGTACGCTTCAAACCCCTGCACATGTATCGTCTTTAGCATTCGGCCATGCTGGGCACCTATTTGCGGGTTCAGGTATCGGTTTCATTTATCTACAGCCTTAGCCGAGTTAGTTTAACATCTTTATAGACGATGGTTCGCTCCGTGTCTATGACCTCTCCTCATTCAGAGTTATAAAGGCCATACGTGGGCTAGGAAGCGAGGTTTCCTCCCTAGTCTGTGTGAAAAGACCTGGATCCGAACTCCGGGATGTTTGGCTCGCCAGCGGACGTCGCGTACGCTGCCCCACATGATTTTCATTCTGGAGACAATCTGAGCTCTATTTAGATCATGAAGTTTCAATTGGACTCTCCGAAGCTGATACAGACTGTGGATGATGTGTTATCTGTGGTCGACATATCAGTTTCCGATGAGAAAGACGACGTTTTGAACGAAGTGCGGATTCCGCGTTGCGCAACGCGACGCTTCATGATACTGAATGAGCTCAGCTAGATTGCACTAAATGCAAATAAAACATATATTGCATTCAGCTTGGACTCAGGTACTGTCGGCGTTGTAGATCTCACAACGAAAGTCGTCTCGAGAATGAAGTCAAAACACGAAAGTGTACGTGTTCGCTTGAAAGTTTAATTTCTTTCTCAACTAACGAGCTACAATAATAGATTTGCGGGTGCGTCAAGTTCATTCCTGACCGTCCCAGGGAGCTCGTTAGCGGCGGATATGACACTGCCCTCCTACACTTTGACTACTATGAGGGAAAACCTCTCTCAACGCGTAAAATTCGTGTGTTGATTTCCTCCTGGCTGAAAAAAAAACTCTGACTTGACATCATTCAGCACCGTACCAGGTTGTAGGTGGCATGGCGTTGTCTCCACCCTTCATCGTCTCGATCGCGATATCATCCACAGGCATTATAGCAGCCGGGACTGCCGACGGTCGTCTAATGATAGGTTGTGGTGGCTACAAAGCGCCAAAAGGCAAGGACAGTGGTGGTAAGAAGAAACGGAGCAGAAAATGGGATGGTCTAGATAATGACGAGGAAGTCGTCACGAAGATTGCCGAAGGACCCTTGGTAGCGCTGTAAGTGCACCTATCTGCTTGAGGATGGTTTTCTCAATACCTGTCTTTCATAGAACTTTCGAAGGTTCAAATATATTGACAATATCAACCCTTCTGGGAGTCATGACACGCTATGAAGTCGTTTACGATTACGATGAAGGCAGTGTCACGCTGGACAAAATATGGGAACAGGAGACACAGAGTGTCAAAAAGGTCAACGCCCTTGTTGTAGACGAGAACAGAGTTATAGTTGGTGGACTTACGTCTGAGGGCAAAGGCGTCATAGAAATATGGAAAAAGGATGTTGTGATGTCTCCCGAAAACGGTGAAAAATGATCTGTATTGATAATGCAGTATCCCTCGCGATGTAATATATATAATTATGGGGATTTGCTCTTCTCTTGAGCTTTCTCTGCTGCCAGTTGCTGCTCAAGTTCTTCTATCCTCTTCAAGTGACTATCCCTGGTTGCTTTCATTTTCTCGAGATATTCCTCCTCAGTAACTTGATGTATTCCAATCGTAGCCAAAAAGCGTTCTGTCATTGTCTTTGATCGTGTCTCCGGTTTTGCATGTGTCTCGTTTGTGGAGGCCTTGACCTTAAGGTCAGAGATATATCGTAGGCGACTTACAGTCGCTTCGTTGTATGCCAATTGAAGAAGTGTGCATACGGCACCAATCGTGAGCATGCCCGGTATGATAGCCCGAGGTCCAGCTGCAATCCGATGAACTCAGAGAATTGTGACATGGCTTCTGTAAAAGGGTGCGCACATTTCCAACCCCGTAAAGCACCGCCAGCAATGGCCCCACTCAGGCCACTGTCTAGTGTGTTGTGTTTTCGCAAGTCCGACCATGTTGAGTGTTGCGGAGGCGCATCGGTAGGGTGGCTTATTCCAAGGTCATGTCGTCTTCGAGAATATTGTGGCCAAGGTAGGGTGTTAACAAGAAGTGGAGAAATTACAATTTCACGAAGTGCTAGAGAAACTGGATCAATCATCCGGCCCTGACGAACGGAGCATAACGAGAGCTATACCGAAAAAGCTGCACGCTGTCACTCCGCTGTTCACTCCTGCGGCCATAGCCATGACCGCATATTGGGGACTTCGTTTGGTAATGCCGTACAGCCCGGTAACAAATGTACAAATTCCTGCTGATGAAGAGTTTTGGTGAGCCCCGCTTCAGATGCTCGTAAGGTATATTTGAAGACGGACTTGCATGTTGTCACAGTTCCACGAACAATTGTGTCTATGGCCTGGTCCATGATGAAGGCAAACTTTTGTGGAGAGTACAAATAGAAGTCAACAACGGCTTGACCTGATTTGGTGCAAGCTCTTTGAAGTCATAAAGTTTTAGTAATCAGGCAGTATCATTTCTCTGTGCAGTCCCGGAATTTGATCAGCCACAGCAGAATTGACAAAAAAAACCAAAAGAATCACAAGGGGCCTATTTTTTTTTGGTCAGGATGGAACAAAAACCAGAAAAAACGTATGAATCTAGCCCACCGCGAGGGTCGAACTCGCAGCCTTCAGATGCCACTGCCTAGTAGTAAGAGTCTGACGCTCTATCCGATTGAGCTAGGCGGGCATTGATAGGACTGAAAATAGTAGATACTTAAATGGAATATGTTGATGTGAGTTATCCTGGTTATGACGACTGTCATTACTTATAGATCTGTGCACCGCGATTGAAAAAGCGAAGCGAGACGTATCTTCATGCTTGTTGAGGATTAGACTTGCGCAACGATCGACAGTTATTTCCATTCTGGGATTTACCTCCATGAGCACGTTTAGCCACAACAACCGTGTGTTTACCAGTCTTTGTTTTTTCCTTCAGTATAGTTTTTCGTACACAAACAGTAGCCCTCAGTCAACTACATTATTGCGAGTGACTGAGGGTGAGTCTCTAAAATATTACCTGTAGACTAAATACTTGTTATATTCTACAGGTAATAAAACCAGAGTCAACTACATTATTGCGAGTGACTGAGGACTAAATACTTGTTATATTCTACAATACTTATGGATATGACACGGGCGAAGGCTCCTAAGCCAAACTACATAGGACTGACTCGAAAATTTCGTTCTCACCATCAAAATTCCTGATGCAAATCCTTCTGTTACATACCATCGCTGCTCAGCGCCTTGCTTGGCAGAGTAACCCATGCGGAAGCATTGTTATATTTCCAGATGCGACAGAGCTGGTCAGCGATCGTGCCTTTGCTCGTCGAAGTCCCAATTGGAAGCTCCGGAGTCTGTAGTATCTGAAGTCGTGTCTTTTTGGGATCCTTCTGCTAGGCTTGAGCTCCTTCTTGAGCCTAAGCACCTATAGGACTATCCCGCAGTTGACTGAAGCAGCCTTCAACCGACAGTAGTCCCTCATGTCTCAATTGTGAGGCGCCACCTCATGAAACTTCATATAATACAGCGTAACCGTGAACAGAGTTGTGCACGTCAAATCTGCATCTCCATGCAGTGCGCACAATTGCTCTGCACAGCATGCGTTGAAGTACGTATGAAGGTAAGACTTGCTTATAACTCCATGCACGCTGGGGCCATAGTCTATAAGTTTGTGTTCTCAGGTGTAGGCTTCAGGCCACTGAGAAGGATCTGCAGTAGAAGTCCAATCACAGGGTACGGTATCCCAGTCTTCGTTAAATTCCTATCCGGGTTTTTCGAAAGGATAATCACCACTTGTCCAGAGGTCTTCTGGATATTTGGCAATGAACACGAGTGGGAGGATCTGTGCGCCACCCCGGCCGATTGAACCTGTGATTATCAATCCGCCTGAGGAGATTGACGACTCATCAAAGGGGATGCTTCGGAAGGCAATATCAGGATGGTGCAGGACAAGGGGAAGATAAGGTTTTGGTGGCTGAAAGAGGGGAATGAGCGAGGAAAGAAGCTGAAAGCGTTCAGCAAACATTTGTGGGGTGCAATATGATCGCCGACTCTCCGAGCAAGGAAGTCCGTTCCAACATTGCGCCGCTCTTGAAGGGCATGTAACAGTTTTTTTCTACCTGAGCTCGCCATTAATCCTCTGTGGACTTGTACGGACCGCCCAAACATCACTGGGACATTGTCATGAGAGGACCGACGACATGTTGTCCGTCACATCTCGGATCCTTCCTATCTGATCAAATGGGACAGGCTTGGAGAGCGATGCCTGCAAACTTGCAATTCATTTGATATAGGAAAATCGTTGTGTTCAGGAGAGCCTATTTAGGTCACCTGCCAATGCCCTTCCGGGAATGACTCCATGAGAACAAAAGGCGCACAGACAGGTTTCGGAAAAGTAGTTTCCACAGCGAAGATATTCGGAACGGGCATGTCTGGATACAGCAGGGATTCGCGCACAAACTTCATCGTTTCGACTTCGGAACGCTTCACCTCAGGAACAAAGTCTTCTTCGTCAAGATTAGAGACACTGGTCGCCAATCGGCTGTTGTCGCTGAACTCCGATTTGCTGTGTTGTAGGACCCTTACCAAGAAAAGAGATAGAATCGCAACTCAAGTCGGGGAGTTCTAATGAGCTGACGAGGTAATTGGTTGCGCAATCGATGAGGCCTTCCAGGATAACCCATTCCTTTTTCTTGAACTGAGAGACTTGTTCTTGCAAGTTGGGGCAACATTGGGCTCATCACAAGACTTGGATTCGAGAGACATATTGGAGGCTGCGCACGGCAGGATATGGGGGAAAGAATCAGAAGAGTTCATCATTAGGCCTAACACATGTATGTAATCGGTGGAAGAGCCATTACATGACTTGGATATATATGGTGAACACCCAGTGGCTATACAATATGATACAACCCCTGGACATCGGAAATTGTGCCCGTAGCTTACCATGTGTAATACTAAAATATGATGTCTTCACTTCGAGCCGTTTGTTGTGTGACAGGAGGTTTTCTTGAGATGATACGTCTTTAGTGCTGACTTGTCTTTCAGAATCATCTGAGGTAACAAAAGACCCGATCTGACGGTTCATATTGAATATGTCGCGTTTCTTTGACAGTAGATCATAAGTTTCTGGAGTTAGGTTTCGAACTTGTCATTGGGTGACTCTTCCGTAGAATTAATTAGATCGTGGTGGACAGGATTGGTGGGTTATGACGGCCATTGACCCCCTAGATTTTGGTCATAGCCATTACCGTCGACTTTCAATCCAACTTTCCGAGTCCAATGACAGAGGCCGGCCTGAAAATGATCGAGCTTTCGACAACGGGTTTTGATGTCGTGGCACAGAATCAATCAATCAAGGGGAAAAAAATGAGCACTTGAGCGTCTTTGGAGGCGGGTGATTCAATTTCGGTTGCAACAGCACATTCTTCACACCAATTGGGTATTATTCTCATACCCACAGACTCCTGAATTGGACTGAAACTTGACTCTTTTTCACGCAGTTTCTGATCTGCAGGTCATCCTAGTCAAAGGATCCATCAAATAATTAATACCACATTACAAGGGAAGAATTTAAGCGAGAAATTGCATGTCATGTCACTACTCGAGAGACGTCAACGCGCCCATAGTTCTATTCCAGTAACGGGCTGAAGTAAGGATCAAGTCCAAGTATAGAGAGATGAATTAGGACTTGATAAAGCTAAAAGAGTCTTCATATTTATTCCTTGGGTCTAAGGCAAAGGGATAGGCAGAATATTGATGATCATCAGCTGGAGCAGTTTTTTTCCAAAACATCCAGGCTTGTAGGATATCCTGCACGGTGGATCAATACTTGGGACACAAAAAAAGGACAATAGTGTTGCCCACCCTTGTGGTACCGAACATCAAGCCACTCAAAACCGGCACTATCAGGAGGAGAGCGACTTTTTACACCAGAACCATGACATTGAGTTCAGAACACTTACAACATGTGAGTATTATACTGCAAGCCGTCACTGTGTTGTTGGCCCGAGAGATGATGAAAGAGTGGACTCTGAGAGATGATAAGGGCCCAAGATGTTAATGCGGATCATGAATCCAATTACCCAATACCAGTTGCGGAAATGACGGTGAAGAGCACCAAACGAACGAAAGTGGAGATGGATGTGTTTGCGCTCTGTATGAAATTTTTACGGTAAAGGAGATAAGCAATGTACACTAAAAGACGTTTTGAACATTGAATTCGCTCAAAAGGTCGAGTCACTCACCTTCCATGGAGAAGAGAATGGTCGCTGATAGAAGGATTATACTCCAATTTGTTAAATACCTAAGATCATGTGTGATTTGTAGACGACCACCCGAGTAGAAAATCGCTTACAATGGGCGGCTTCTCACTGAGCAGAATAGATGGCTTGGATCTCGGATCACCATCAAGGGATGCTGAACGACCTACAGCATAGAAAGGTTACCGATTCGCTTTGAGTCAGGTTTTGTCTTAGCCGTACCAGTTGCGCCAGCAAGAAAATAGCGACGAAGATCATCCATGGAAAGAAAGCAAGCTGTATTGAATGATAAGAAACTATTTTGCACGAGAAAGTTTGAAGAGTCCTACAAAGTTAGCGGGTCTGTGTTTGACCTCTTTGCCATCTTTGATTTGAAGGGTGAACTTGTTACAATCAGGTGATCAGCAAAGCCAACACACTAAGAGAGGTCCTTACATCAACAGTGAAACAAGTTGATGCAACGATACAACTGATGATCTTGAGTTCTCATGAGGCGATACACGTCTATTGTTTAAGGCTTACACGACATCCATGGAGGTCGTGAATGCTGCTTGAAAAATACAGAGTCCGAAGGGCGGATGTCGCCCCGTCTGACGTCCCAGAAGAAGAAGGTACGAAGCCGAATACAGGATCCATGAACTGATAAGGCTGAACCAGATCTTCCTTCGTTTGATGTGGGGTAGGAAGATGGCTGGCGCTAAAACTGCAATGTTCACGAGGACGCCAAGCACAGCGAACGTGTCGAAAACGACAATCTTGGTATGAAGATGAGGGTCTGGCGACGCGAACTCCCCTATAGGTCTTGAAAGTAGAGCGGACTCTGAGCTCATGTAGCAAACAAAGACTGAGTCCAGCGATTACGGGGGAAATAGGCTACATCAAAACGCTCCCATCCGATATATAGACGTTTTCGGCAGTGCACATCATCTGTTCAGACAAGTGACCTTGGCGAATGAGCTAGCTGCATTTGAAACTTAATCAAATATACTGTAAAGAGGTGCAAATGCTCATGTAGAGCGGACGTTTCGGCCGGCCGGTGCGGAATAAAGTTCGTGTGAATAACTGACAGTTGTTCAATGCATCATGCGTGGAACCTCGCCGGGTAATCGCATCACATCACAGTTCTAGACATGTATTCTTCACGGGCTCTAGCTAGCTCATTTCTTCTCTATTTGATCTGAAGTTTAGTTCATTGTTATTAATGTAAAGAACTGCAGGTCATTTTATAATAATCTCTGACAAAGACATGGATTTGTGTGAGACTAGTACCTCCTTATCTCATTTCTATACCCACCAATATGCCTCGATGATGACTAGATGTATCTCTGTGCATTTAATATCCATCAGATCAACAGAGGAGTGATTTTGGCCTCTCCATTTGATCCAATAACTGTTGAAGCATGGGTAAATCCTACTAGTAGATGTCCAGCAAGGTCTCCGGTGCCAAGGTCTCCAGTGCCAAGAGGAGCGAGCTTGAGTGTGATCTTGTTTTTGTGCATGACATGATTGATTTTACCGTTGTCAAATGAAGAGGGCGGAGAGTAAAAGGAATCATTACAATCACCACCGGCAATTGCAGAAAAATAGACTCTATTCGAGGCTGATAATTGGTATCATAGTTTATTTTTATGCTCGTAACAATGAACTAGTAAACTTCAGACCAAATGGACAAGAAACGAACAAGCTAGAGCCCGCGAAAAATAAAACCGGCATCTAGAGAAAAATTCACATGTGCCCCAAGTTCCTTGAAGGGCACGTACGGTTTAGCACCATCCTTGTTGACTGCAGCCACATGATGCTTCCAACGGGCCTCTTTCGCAATGGTGTAATCCTGCCCGAACTCCAGTGCCTGGTTACGCCACATATTTAAAGGTCTTTTTGCGAAACAGTCGACTTCATGACATCACTCAAAACGCAAATTTTACCTCGAGCGTAGTCCGGCTATGAACGAAGTTTACAAGACCAAAGTCAGCCACCTTGACAATGGGAGGTTCCACTTTCGTGAGAAATTCTGTTTTGATGAGAACAAAAATAAGTGGCGTGTACATGCGTATGCCTCCTGAGGCTTTAGATTGCGATGCATGACATTCTGTCAATGTTTGTACTTTAATTAGCCGTACTGCATGACAGAGGTTCTGGAAAAGCCAGAATGATCGAGCTTCTGACGTTGTTTTTGTCTTTGCCGTCGTGGCACAGAATCAATCAATCAAGGGCGAAATTCGAGCGTCTGAGCGTCAGGTACATATCCAATCGGTTGCAACGGCAACGGCATATTCTTCACATCGGTAGCGAATTTCTCTCATGGCAACAGACTGCCGAAAGGAGATTGAAGCTTGAATCTCTTTCACGCAGTCTCTGATCCGTGGGTCATCCTAGTCAAGGGCTCCGTTGAATTACTGGCAATACCACATTACAAGGGCAGAATTTGGAAGAAGAATCGGATGTAATGTCATTATTACGGGAGGCTTCAAAGCGCCCAGGGTTCTATCTTATTACAGACCGAAGTAAGAATCAGGTCCAAGTATAGAGAAGTAATGTGATATGAGATGAATCAAGACTTCCGGATAAGGCTTGCAGAGTCCTCGAACTCATTCCTTAGAACTGGGTCAAAGCTGAAATATCGATGATCATCATCTGTAGAGGCTTTTCTCCAAAACATCCAGGCTTTCAGGATATCCTGCACGGTGGATCAGATACTTGGGACATAGAAAGGACATTAGTGTTGCCCACCTTTGTGGTTCCGAACATTAGGCCACCCAAGACCGGCACTATGAGGAGGAGAGTGAGTCTTCGCACCCAAACCATAATGTCGAGGTCAGAACACTTACAACATGTGAGTATTAGACTGCAAGCCGTCACTGTATTGCCGGGCCGAGAGATGATATAACAGTGAACTCTGGGAGATGATTAGGGTCCAAGTTGTTAGTTTGTATAATTAACCCAATTACCCAATACCAGTGGCGGAAATGACGGTAAAGAGCATCAAACGAGCGAATGTGGATATGTTTGGGATATGTTTCCTACAGTAGAAGAGATATGCAATGTACACTAAACAGCGATTTAAACATTGATTTCGCTCAAAGGTAGAGAACTCACCCTGCATGGGTACGAGAAGGATCGCTGAGAGAAGAATCATAATCCAAGTCGTTGAAAGCCTAAGATTATTGTCATTTGTGGATCACTTCCCTGTAAAAATTCCTCACAATGCATGGCTATCAATTGAGCAGAATAGACGGCTAGGGCCTGGGACCACTATCGACGGATCTTGAACAATCTGCAGCATAGATGGGTCACCAATTCACTTCAAGGTCGAGCTTCGACCGTACCAGTTGCGCCAGCAAAAAGACAGCGACAAAGATTATCCATGGAAAGAAAGCAAGCTGTATTTATGTTAAGAAAACTCTTTTGCACCATAAACTTGGAGAGTCGTACAAAGTTAGCGAGTCTATCATCGACCTCTTTGCTATTTTTGCGGTATGCAGAAATTTGGAGAAAGAACTTGTTATGATCAGTAGTAGCAAGGCAAACTGATAGAGGTTCTTACATCAACAGTGAAACAAGTCGATGCGACGATACAACTGATGATCTTGAGTTCTCATGAGGCGATACAGGTCTATTGTTTAAGGCTTACACGACATCCATGGAGGTCGTTAGTGCTGCTTGAAAAATGCAGAGCCCTAAGGGTGGACGTGGCACGCGAGGCGGATCTGGCACCCTCTGGCGTCCCAGAAGAAGAAGATAGGAAGCTGAATAAAGCATCCATGAAATGATCAAGCTGAACCAGATCTTCCTTCGTTTGATGTGGGGTAAGAAGATCGCTGACGCCAAGGCTGCACCATTCACAAAGACACCAAGAAAAGCGAACGTGTCGAAAACGATGGCTTTGGTACGCAGATGAGGGTCCCCGGGCATGGGTCTATCTAGTGGTCTTGAAAGCGGATTGAACTGGGAAAGCAGGCACCATCTAAACCGCTCCCACTTCCAATATATGGGTCTTTTCGGCAGTGCACATGTCCAAACCAGTGACCTCGGCAAAGCTTTGTCACTTGAATCAAAACATACTACTTATATCGAGTCTGTGTGCGCCTGTGTAAGAACCAGGCTTGGGCGCGGAATCAAGATTACATAATTTCTGGCGCCATCCTCGTCCGTCGACCGTCGCCAAACTTCAATGCTTCCAACGCGCCTCTTTCGCAGTGTCGGCATCCCCCCCGCACTCCGCAGCCTGGTTACGCCACATCCCTCCCTCCCATCCACCGTTTCCGTCCAGCTGCGCCTCCGCCTCGCCGTCGCGAACCCGTATTCAACTTCAGCCCCTCCGTCATCTTCTGCTCCTTCAAATACGGATTCTGCCCCGCCGAGCGCTCCCGCATCAACGGCACCTGCAACCACTGCTTCTCAACCTCTTCCCGAGCGCATCGAGCCGCGCCTTTCCATGACGTTTACGTGCACTGTATCAGGATGCGGCGAACGCTCAACACATGAGTTTACAAAACGTGCATACGAGCGCGGTATCGTGCTTGTACAATGCCCGAAGTGTAAAAACCGGTACGTTGTCTTTTTTCGTTGTTTATTCTCGTTTAATGGCTCGAGAATGTAGGCATCTCATTGCGGACCACCTCGGATGGTTCAAAGAAAGCACAGAAGATGGAAAACTCAAGACTGTTGAAGACATACTACGAGCACGAGGGGAGACTGTCCGTCGCGGCAGAATCGACGCTGGTGGCGTGGTTGAGTACGCTGATTAAATCTACTCATCGTTTCCCGCAATGGACAGAACTGAGTCGAGAACCCCCCTTCAAAAGTATCACTATACCAGAGTATGTCCCATTTTAATATATAGAGACTCGAGGTCCTAATGTTCGTAGATCCCTCCACGTAACCTAGCTATGATATGACTTAATGTAATACCAAGAGATCTAATTCGATTGACGCATAACCAAAAATATGTTGTTGGAGCATCAACTGCCGAAGGGGAATGCACGGCCCGCACGTTTTCAAGGTTCCTCTGAACCCTCTTCGGAAACTATTTTGCTGTCCGCAAAGAGTTTGCGGAGTTCGCCAGATTGATGCACTGTATGGTGGGATAATAGTGTGTGAGTGATGTTAGGGTAAGGGGATAGTAAAACGGAAATAGAATAGTGCTACAACTCACTGGATAGCATAATATCACAGCCCCCCAAAAACTCTCCATTCACATAGATTTGGGGGATCGTCGGCCACTCTCTGTAGTGAATGCTGAATCCATTTTAACACCGGCCGGAAAGAATAAGGACGCACGAGAACTCCTTAATCCCGCTCCTCAACTCCTGGTCCACCATTACATTGTAAGTCTCCATTTTGTCGCTTGGAATATCATGCATGTCCAAAACTTGGACCACTGCTCGCGAGAAGCCGCACGATGGAGCCTCTGGTGTTCCCTTCATAAAGACCACGATTGGGCGCGCATTAATAGCTTTTTGAATCGTTTCACGTGTTTCTGTACTAAGGTGTCGGTGCGCAAAGGGCGCTGCTGAGCGTATGATAGAGAACTATTCATAGTGGATTGACAAATCTCGTTTGAATGCAAGAGTCAGAAAGCTTACAGAGGAACGCAGAGCTGTGCGGAACATGGTGCAGTGGAAAGCGAAGTGTCCGGAAATTCACATTTGATGCTGAAATTACTAAGCGCGGCCTCGTCATTCTCACACAAGCCAAGACCACGGTGGTCATTACAGCTAAGAAAAAGCGCACGTCTGAATCAGCTGTATGATTCGGACACCTGGTTCTATATCTGTAGTTCGGTGACCATGATGCGGACTTACAACGAGATACAAAATGCATGGACTAAAATTATAATAAATACATATGAAAACATACTCATAGCTCCAAGGTATAAACCAACAAACGCTCATTCCCAGCGCGCCCCGACGCGCCTCCCTGCTTCAACACAATCCCCTACACTCACGCCTCCGACTCCTGCACCGACCACCTCCATTCTTCCACGCCACGCACCCCTCCCATCTTTTTCCTCCAAGACATCCCGTAACTCCTTCATGCGATCCAAATGCCCCACTTTCGGTGTCGGTATGCAACTCACGTGCCGCCATACCCGAGTCGCGACGGGGTCCGGGAGGGGCTGCTGCAGCGATTCTGCAAGGTGCGCAAGTACACGAGTGATAAGCTCGTAGTCTGTCTCTGGGAGCGGCGATCGGTATGGCCCTCCGAGCATGACAGTGAGCTTGGTATATTCGCTTTCGTCTTTGGATTTGAAAGGGAGAGCGCAAGAGTCGAATACGGTCCCCAGGATGCCTAGCCGGATAGGGACGTCCGTGGGTGCTGGATATCCTCTTCGAGGTCGTGGTATAAGGTAGCCAAAGCCTGGAGGATGGATTGCGTTTGGCGGCATGGCAAAGACGAGGGTCAAGACAGCAACAGAGGATGACGGGTTTGCTGTCAGATGAGGGAGGGCGCGAGCATATGAGCCCGCTGGAGGAAGGATAGCGTTGAGGAGTGGAAGCGGGAGTGAGGAAACGACATGCGTTGGTTTCAGGGTTTGGGCCGCCGTATCAATCTGACGGAGCAGGTCACCGGCTGCCTATAATCCGGAAGTGTATAACTTACAGACAGGGAAGAGTCTTCGTCTTCGCACATTTCAATTTTCTTGACATCTTCTCCGAAACGGAGTTCCACGTTTGATGTGGCTGCGAGCACTTTTGCTAGTGCGTCAGTCAGCGTTTGGAGCCCTCCCCGGAAAGAGTACACGGAGGCGCCTCGCATCAGCTGTTCGACCTCTCCCAAGTCATATTCTTGGTTTTCCTGTGGACGTTGACTCTTCTTTCTGGCACCCAGACCCAAGATATCCTTTAGTATGCCAAAGACAACGCGTCCATTTCCTTTTTCTTCTAACTCATACAATGCAGGAAATGCAGCTCGAACGCTGATTTCACGGGAATCTGCCGCGTACACTCCATGGCAGAGAGCGCTGCCCAGTACACGCGCAACCTCGGGGCCGAATCGACGAGACAGGAAGCAGTCAAGAGATTCGTCCTGATGAATACGTTTAGACCGGTCAACGTTTATGTATTTCGTTGGACTCCTGTTCGGCTTTCTTAGGGGCTCAGTTAGAATGGCAGGAAGGAGTATATTGCGTAATGGGGATCCGAGGAAGCCAAACACAGATGTTGGTATATCCGTCAGTCCTGGTTGCACATCGGGTAAATACAAATAACGGTTTTTCGCAGCAGGGGAGGAACGAGATGTCACAAGGAGTTCTGATTTGAGACCTAGTAGATTGACCTGTGCAATCGGTGTTAGAGCGGCGAAACCATACCGAGTGGCCATTGCCTGATCTATGCAATGCGCAGGTGTATTTCACTCACAAGCTCCAGTACAGCCTTTGAATTAGGCCTCAAGGTTCGCGGCCCAGCTTCGACCGTCAATGAGGTTGACGTGTCCTCATTTGTGCCTAGCTGCACCTGTTCGCTGCGAACCCACCCTCCAGGCCTACGCTGTCTCTCAAGGAGGGTGATTCGGGCTGACGGGAAACGCCGAGAGAGATGAAACGCAGACGAGAGTCCAGTTAGTCCACCGCCAAGGACTGCGATGTGTCGTGGTGGCATACAGAGAACATCATGGTTGCGTCGTGACTTGATCGTGTTTTTCCGAACTCCGTCATGCGCAGACTGACAATATCTGGATTTTACCGCTAGGTTCTATACCAAGGTCATTGATGGCCCTCCATCTCAAAGCTATGTTCTTTATCCAGGAAGAACTTGTCTAGATGGAAAGCAATACCTTTGACTCTGATCAAATATATAACTCAGGCAACAGTCATAAGAGTCATGAATCTCTCTGTTGACTAGTCTAGCCCGGGACTATCTATCCGTCACTGGCTGCTGACTCGCCGTCGTTAGATTGAACTCCCATGCCTCCACCTTGAAGACGTGTTTGCAGGAGTTAGGTAAGTGACGGAGTCTATCCGACCTCAACGTCGTGGTGTCACAGATGCCGTGCAGCCTTTTTGTACCCTATCTTTGACATGTACGAGGAGAAGGCTTATCGCGGGTACAGCCAATTCGTTGAGAGAACGGAGGGCCCGTAGGTACGTCTTGATCTTCACGTTCGAAACGCCCAAGTATCACACAGCTGGCTTGCCATCACGGGGTTATCTGAGGTTGACTTGTACAAGTAACATCTTGTCTTATCCTCAGATCTGACCGACGTTTGTGATACCTATATGTCCATCTTCAGCGAATCACCAGAAACATGCATGATACTTGTAGGAGGCTTAAGATAGACGTCATTTCAAAATGATACAATAATTTACTGAGCGATAATCGCTGGAGCAATGGACTACACGGGTAAATGAATAGAAGGGAACCCCGATATTCTGATATCGAATGATAAACTTTAATATTCGACCAGGTAAACTCACTCTGGACGATTATTCTCCTGCGATGGACCACCGTTGAGTTTGAGGCGATAGTGTGATCCTACGTTCCGCCCCGCCTCAGCCGATTGAATTTCGGCAACATTTCTCTGAGGTAGTCCCCATGTTTTCTCCTCAAATCCGCCTCTTGTACCTTCCCTCTACCGCTCCAAGTTCTTCTATCGGCAGCAGGTCCATAGACAACCGTGTAGTTGTCAAGAACTTCATCCTCTGTTGGAACAAGAAGGCACCCTGCCCCAATTACGCAATACGAACCAAGTCGGACGGTATGGTGGACGCGCGCACGCGTTGAGATTGTATTGAAACTGCCTATCGTAGGGGCCTCGACTCCTGAAGACTCTGTTAGTACTCCATCCCAATCCATTCACTACGATAGGTTACGCACGACAGCCAATCTCAAAGAGATTGTCATCACCGATGCGCATAACCTCCTTTCTCCTGTAGAAAGAAATTGAGGCATTCAAAGCTCTTCGGGTCGTATATGCACGTACCTGTTGACAATGATAGAATTCTCTTCAATTATGCATCCACTTCCTATGACAATTGGTCCAGCAATGGCAAAAATCGTTGCTTTGGGGTGCACGATAGACCCTTTAATTGCGATGAGCTGTGAGTCGAGTTGAAAACTCAGCAGCCGTACCAGCTCCGATAGTTATATCACCTTTCAACTCAACGTCCTGGCAAACGACTGCCTTTGAATGAATGGTGAATTTGTCGCGACTAGTACCCAACCCGTTTTGAGCTTTTGTGTGGATCGGATATTTATAACAGAACTCACATTGGAGGCATACTTGAATATGTGCACCCTCCGGGCTTTGGGATCAACAAAGCGCACGATACATCGAATCCCTCAGGTTGTGATGGATTCAAGGGAAGCAGAACCAGAAAACGGTCACGTGGTTGACAATTGAACGACGCGATTCTGTTCATGCCTGACCAACTTTTTCCATAAGGATTCTGTGATTCAAGAACTTCAGCATAATGTCCTCTATCGTTGGTTTGCCTTCTGCGGAATCACGACAGATCTTGTCTGCGGTGCAGCAGCAATCCATACCTGAGGAGGATGAGGAGGAGGAGAAGGAGGAGAAGCAGCAGCAGCAGCAACAGCAACAGCAGACCATATCCAGCGAACAGCAGGAGCAAAATATCCTGTACAACCTGCCTGTACCTTACCTTATGAACACCACA
>JAGGAQ010006046.1:0-51527 GCA_017657225.1 Termitomyces sp. T69sscA | reverse complement strand
TCAAAAAAATGTCAAAAAGTAAGTATGGAATCGTCCAAATGTCAATATAGTGGAATGATGCCAGTCACTAGGGAACGACGGCAACGCCGACAAAACTGGTAAAAAGTATGCCAAAGGTGGGCCCCGGGGTTCGAACCTCAGCTCTTGAAGGCAGTGGCCAATAATCCATAGGGGCGCTAACCACTAGTCCATGCGGTTGTGCCAGGAAAATCGTTAGTACACCTCTTGACATAACCTGGGTCTTATCACCGCCTGCAACTGCCACATCAGTGCTGGCCTTGGCTATCCCTGGCGCTTCTCCAGCTGCAGCCACCACATCAGCGCCAATGCTGGCAACCTCTGGCGCTTCTTCCAGCCCATACTGAAGCCTTCCCTGGCTACCACCAAGGCACCCATCATGCATCATGACCATGCATCACCACTGGTCCAACCTCTGCATGCCTCTTCCCACTTCCACTCACCTCCTCACCTTGCTGTCATTCCATGCCTATGTGCTCCCAAAGCAAAACCTTCCTTTGAAGAGCTTCCTTTGCGCTGCACAACATGCACCAACCACCAATGCTGCCTTGCACAATCCCCAGGCTTCATCTCAAGCCTTGGCACTGCAACTCATCATCAGGGCCCAGACCTGTGCTCTGTCACGACCTGCTACCGACCCCCGGGACTCAGCCCTGGCCCCAAGACTCCAACCCTTCCCAAGACGACCCCCACAACCGCCCTAGACCCAGACCGCTACTCAGCCAACCCCCTTGGCAGCCCCTGGCCATCACCGCCCATCACTGCCCATCACTGCCACCAGCCACCGCCGCTTGTGGCATCCCTGGCCATCACTGGCCATCACTGCCTGTCACCACCACAGCCACCACCACTTGCAGCATCCCCCGACCATCAGCGCCATGACCGCCACATCAGCGCCGGCATCACCCGTCACCCCCGGTCCACACTGAGACCCCCATCACGCATCACGCATCATGATCACGCATCACCGCTGACCCGACCTCTGCACGCCATGCCCCACTCCCGTTCCCTCCTCACCACCCCACCGCTGCGTGTCTCCATGTTTCCAGTACGAGACCTCCATGCTGTGCGACATGTCTCAACCCCACTCCGTGCGGCCCCCAGGTCTCACCCCAAGCCCTGGTGCCATGCCCCGCCACTGGAACCCAGACCTGAGCCCTGGGGCCTACCTACTGCGTAGTATATAAGTTATAGAGTAGTAAGTAGTATGCTAGTCTTGATATTACCATAACTCCGTATCGTTCTGTTGTATCTCCGTCTCTATCTCATTTTCTCGTGCGTCCCAGTCTTGTCATTTCTACTTGCTTCTTTTCTTATCATACTCATCTTGTATCGTCTCTTTGCCTCGTCTCTACTCGTCTTGTCTGCTAATCTATTCTATTTGCTTCTTCTCTCCCTTTCTACTCTAAGTTCTCTTGGCTCCTCTGTCCCCGGCTCCTCATCTCAGCTCAACCTTGTTCCCTTTCCCTTTATCTTATCCCGACTCTTTCCCCTTTTGGCCTGCTTGACTTCCACATCTCTGATCTCATCCCCAGGACTCGCTAAGTCCCCACACCCGTTATCTCATTGAACCATGGGGCTTGCTTGCTCACCGGCGCTCATTCGTCCCATCCTCCTGTACTCCCAGGACTTGCGCCTACCTCCAGCACTCATCCTCCACCCTCCCCGGCACTCACCCACTCGCCGGCACTACTGGCACTCCCCTACACACCGCTCCCACCCTGCTTCGGTCTCCTACGCCTTGTGCCCTACCGGTACTCTGCGTCCATGGACATGGTGATCACCACGTAAGTATTTGCCCAGTGGACTGAGCCCCCGTGGTTAGCAGAACCTGACATGCTCCAGGGCCTACATACCCTTCAGTATATAAGTCATAGAGTAGTATCTTGTACTCTAGTCTTGATATTGTCACGACCTGCTACCAATCTCCGGCACTTAGCCTTGGCTCTGAGACTTCAACCTCCCCAAACCAATCTCCACAACCGTTATGGGCCCAGATTGCTAGCTTGCTAGCTAGCCAGCCACCTCAGCAGGCTCTGGCCATCACAACCCATCACTGCCACCAGCCACCGCCACCTCCAGCACCCCTTGACCATCACCGCCTGCAACCACCACATCAGCCCCAGCCCCAGCTATCCCTGGTGCTTTCCTCAACTGCAGCTGCCATGTCAAGGCCAATGCCAGCAACCCCCAGTGCTCCTCCTGGCCCATGCCAAGGCCTCCATGGCTAACCTCGATACACTCATCACGCATCACAACCATGCATCACTGCCAGTCCAACCTCCATATGCCATGCCCCACTCCCACTTGCCTCCTTGCCTCATTGCCATTTCATGCTTCTACGCTCCCAAAGCAAGACCTTCCTTTGACAAGCTTTCTTTACACCGCATGACATGCACCAACTGCTACTACCGCCTTGCATGATCTCCAAGCTTCATCTCGAGTCCTGGTGCCACAACTCACCACCAGGGCCCGGACCTGTACTTCAGAGCCTATGTACCATATAGTATATAAGTTGTAGAGTAGCTACTAGTACTCTAGTCTTGATATTGCCATACTTTGTTTCTAGTTTTGTGTTTCATTCTGTGTCTTGTTAGTCTCACATGTCCTGGTTTTCATTTTTTTGACTTATCTCATTTTCATTCCATACTTGTCTTGTCTCATCTTGTTTCACTTGTCTCTACTTGTCTCATACTTCCAATCTAACTTTGCTTCATCTCTCTTTCCTTGCCTCAATCTCTAAGTCTCCTCTCTACTCTCTCATCTCTTGCCTTCATCTTGACTCACTCTATTTCCCCTTTTGTCTATCTTATCTCGACTCTTTCCCCTTTCAGCTTGTTTAGATTCCTGTGCTTCCTGCCTTTGATCTTGGGACTCACTAAGTCCTCTTGCTTGCCCTGGCTATCTGTTCACCTGCCCAGGACTCACTCACACACCAGCACTCATTTCCATCGCTCCCCTCGCATCCCTGAGACTTGCACCTATCCTGGCACTTGTCTTCCATCCTCCTTTCTCATCCCCAGCACTCACATTCCTGCTCTGGCATGACCAGTGATCCTTTGCTCAACTGCCACTTGCATCTCTGGCCCCACCTTGGTCCCCTAAGCTCTGCACTCTCAACAGTACCACTGTGTTTGTGGATATTGTGCACACCATGTAAGGATTTGCCCAATGGACTGAGCCCCTGTGGTCAGCGGAACCTGACAGATATTGCCATACTTTGTTTCCAGTTTTGTGTTTTGTTCTCTATTTCCTAGTCTTGCATGTTCTGGTCTCCATTTTGGACTTATCTCATTTCATTTAGTACTCATCTCATCTTGTCTTGTATATCTCGTCTCTACTTGTCTTGTGTCCTCAATCTAACTCTGATTTCTCTTTCTTTTTCTGCCTCAAGTCTCTAAGTCTCTCTTCTCTTCTCTCTTCCTTCTTCTCTCATCTTCGTCTTGACTTGTTCTGTTTCTCCTTTGTTCCCTTGTCTTGACTCTTTCCCCTTTTGGCTCGCTTAGATCTCCACACCTCTTGCCTTTAGTCCTGGGACTTGCCAGGTCTTCTTGCTCACCCTGGCTATCTGTCCACCAGCCCTGAGACTCGCTCACACACTGGCGCCTGTCTTCTCCTCTTCCTTTGCATCCCTGAGACTCACGCTGATGATGCCTGAAATTATACCAAGTGGTGTCTAGGTAGGCAATCACAAGGCTAATAGCATCTGGCTCGCTAGTGGAGGTGAGCCAGGCAGGGTCCCAGTAGACAAGTTAATGGAGAGCAGTGGTAAGGGAGTGGTAAGGTGATGCTTAGCGTAGATGCCAAGTGCTAGATGCTTGCTGTAGGTGCAAAGCACGTAGAGGACTGGAACACTGGCGTACTTCCAGCAGCTAAACAAAGCACCATACAATAGCGCTCTGGCATAGAGTAGCTTTAAGAAGGGCAAAATTGAGCTCTGAAGCCCAAGCGTAAGAGATAAAGGGTGAAGGTAACTTGTTATTTGCAGGATATAAGTACAGTATATATAGTAATTGTAAGTGAAGTCACTGTTGGCAACCCTTGGGTCGCCAAAGCAGTGAACTAGTAAGTAAATAATGGCCAACAATCTTTTATATAGGAAAGTGTCCATCAGACCTTAGCAATGCCAGTCAAGCTGTCTGTTGTGTCAAAAATGCCAAAAAATAGGTATGGAATCACCAAAATGTCAGCATTGTGAAATGATGGTGGTTACCAGGGTGCAGCGGCAAGGCCGGTGAAACCTTGGGGTCAAGAAAGTAAGGTAAAATAAATCAAAAAATAATGATGAAAAATACGCTAAGTGTTTGTCCCAGGGTTCAAACCCTTGTGTTTTGTGAGGGCTCCAAGTAAACCAAAGGCTACGCTAACCACTAGTCTACATGGCTGTGCCAGTCAAAATGTCAGTACGCCTTTGATACAATCTGGGTCTTATCAATGCTTACCTCAGCACTTGTCCTTCAACCCCCTTCCTCATCCCCAGCACTTGCATCCTTGCCCTGGCATGATCAATGATCACTTGTTCAGCCACCGCTTGCATTCCCAGCCCTGCCCTGGTCTCACATGCTCCATGCTCTTGACAGTACCATTGCGTTTGTGGACATTGTGCATGCCACATAAGGATTCACTCAGTGGACTGAGCCCCCATGGTCAGCAGAACCTGACATGTCTGTGCAGATGATTGGGCCCTCTAGGACAGGCTCCTGACCTTTTGGGACTGCATCTACATGCCCAACATCCTGGAGCTTTGCTGGAGAATTGTTGAGCAGCACTATGACTCCCACATTGCTGGACACCCTGGCCAATGGAAGACATTGAAGGTAGTGTCTCAGAACTACTGATGGCCTCAAATGTTTCAGTACATTGAATCCTACACCAGCACATGTGACCTTTGCCTCCAGACCAAGCCCCAATGCCACCTCCCCACTAGACAACTCCATCTGCTACTAATTCCTATAAAATGATGGAGTGTAGCCTCTATGGACTTCATTGTACAGTTCCCCAATGCTCATAATTATGATGTGATCATGGTAGTAGTGGGCCTCTGTGGCAAGCTAGCACACTTTATCCCCACTCACACCACTTGCTCTACCATGGGTGCTGCCAACCAGTATTGGAAGAATGTCTGGAAGCTCCATAGTCTCTTTGATGCCTATGTGTCTGACCAGGGGCCACAGTTTGTAGTAGATTTCACCAGAGAGCTCTGCTAACTGCTCAATGTGAAGCTTCACACCTCCACTGCTTACCATCTGCAGTCAGGTGGCCAGACTAAACACATGAATCAGAAGCTTGAACAGTACCTCTGCCTCTTCTGCAATGAGTGTCAGGATGACTGGGCTACTTTCAGATGCAGAGTTCCAGTACAACAACCATGTTCATGCTGCCACTCAGGTGTCATCCTTCTTCCTGGACACCAGGTGTCACACATGTACAAACTTTAAGCCCTGAGTTTGGCTGTCTGAGAATGAAGCAATGAACAAGTTTGTGGATCAGATGAAGATCCACTGGGCAAATCCTTACATGGCATGCACAATGTCCACAAATGCAGCGGTACTGTCAAGAGTGCAGGGTGTGTGAGATCAGGGCAGGGCCAAGAATATGAGCAGCAGTCAAGCAAGTGATCACTGGTCATGCTGGGGTGAGAAAGCAAGTGCCAGGGACAAGGAGGGGGGTTGGAAGACGAGTGCCAGGGGAGCGTGAGTCCCAAGGATGTGAAGGTAGAGAAGAAGACAAGTGCTGGTGTATGAGTGAGTTCCAGGGCTACTGACTAGATAGTTGGAGTGAGCAAGGGGACTTAGCAAGTCCTGGAATCAAGGATAAGGGGCACAGGGGTCTAAGCAAGCCAAAAGAGGAAGGAGTCAAGACTAGAGAGGGAAGGGAAAACAGAACAAGTCAAGACTAAGACAAGAGAAGAGAGAAAAGACTTAGAGACTTGAGGCAGAGACAGAGAGAGAAAGCAGAGTAGATTGAGAGTAAGAAATGAGTAGAGACAAGAGAAGTGAGATGATACAAGATGAGTACAAGACAGAAATGAGATAAGGCTCAGGTCTGGGCCTCAGTGGCAAGTCATGGCACCAGAGCTTAAAATGAAGCCTGGAGATTGTGCAAGGCAGCAGTAGTGGTCAATGCATGTCATGCAGCGCAAAAGAAGCTCCTCAAAGGAAGATCTTGCTTTGGGAGCATGGAGGCATGGAATGGCAGCAAGGCAAGGAGGCAAGCAGGAGTGGAGCATGGTGTATGGAGGTCGGACCAGCAGTGATGCATGGTCATGATGCATGATGGGCGTCTCGGTGGTAGCTGGAGGAGGCTTTGGCATGGGCCAGGGGAAGCGCCAGGGGTTGCCGGGACCAGCACTAATGTGGCAGCTGCGGTTGAGGAGGCACCAAGGATAGCCAGAGCAGGTGCTGATATGGCGGTTGCAGGTGGTGATGGCTGGGGGGTGCCATGGGTGGCAATGGTTGATGGTGGAGATGGGCGGTGATGGCTGGAGGCTGCCAAGGTGGCTGGTCAGTTAGCGGTCCAGGCCCAAGATGGGTTGTGGAGGCTGATTTGGGGAGGTTGAAGTCTCAGGGCCAAGGTTGAGTACTGGCAGTTGATAGCGGGTCATGACATTTGCCTCCCACATGATCCGGCTATCCAGCACATTCCAGGGGCCCATCATTCTTATGGTTGACAGGCTGGTCCCAGGCTCCTTCCTTCTCAGGTATATTGGTTTTCTTGTTTGACTTGGCTCCTGACAACTACAATACAAAATAAAGTGGAAAGGTTATGGGATATAAGATATCTTCTGGGAACTACAAGAGAATGTGCATGCAGAGGGCTTGTCAAAGAGTTTCATTAGAGACATTTAAACATGCTCCAGGCCATCTAGGGAATCTATCCCATCTCACCATTGGATCAAGCAATCTAGAATTTCTTCTACCTCACACACTAAGATGCTGCATGCTAGAGGGGAGGTGATGTCAAGTGTCATGACCCGCTACCGACCACTGATGATGCCCAAAAGTGTGCCAAGTGGTGTCTGGGTAGGCAGTCACCAGGCATAGTTGATTAGCATTGGGCTCACTAAGTGAGGGAGAACCAGGCAGGGTCCCAGAAAATGAGTTAGCAGGAGCAACAGTGATAAGACCCAGGTTGTATCAAAAGGCATACTGATGATTTCACTGGCACAGCCGTATGGATTAGTGGTTAGCGCGCCTTATGAATTACCTGGCGCCCCCTCAAAAAGCTAAGGTTCAAACTCAAACATACACTTGGCGTATTTTTCATCATTATTTTTCAATTTATTTACCTTATTTTCTTGACTCCGAGGTTTTGCCAGCTTTGCTGCCTCACCTTGGTAACCACCATCATTTCACAATGTTGACATTTTGGTGATTTCATACCTACTTTTTGGCATTTTTGACACAACAGACAGCTTGACTGGTGCCGCTAGGCATCGCTAAGGGCTGATGGACACTTTCCTATATAAAAGATTGTTGCCTACTATTTACTTACTAGTTTTCCGTGTTGGCAACCCAAGAGTCACCAATGGTGACTTCGCTTACACTTTACTATATATACTGTACTTATAGCCTGCAAATAACAATTTACCTTTGTTAGGAGACATTCCACCAAGCCACTGTTTGATCCACTTCCACCCAGCATCCATCCTGGCCATTTGCAGCTTTCTACCAGTCTGGGTCTCTGATGTGGTGTGATATGTTTTGAAAGCTTTCAGCGTAGTGTGCACATCCTTTCTCAACAGGAAAAATGCAGTCATCCAGGACATGCCTCTATCTATAGCAAGCATTATGTATGGCATACCACCAAGTGAGACTACTGATGCTGAGCCCCACAGATCAATGTGAACGCATTGGTTTGGTTTGATCTCCACCTCAACCTCTGCATCATAGGGGCAGGTGGCATGCTTACCATAGATACAATTTTTGCATAGCCTCTTTGCCTCCAGATCACCTTTTATGTCTAAGCCATTGACCAGGTTTTTACTTGCCAAGTTCCATATGCTTTTCACTCCAGCATGCCTAAAATGCCAATGCCAGACATTGATTTCCACTGGTGCATTGAACAATGATGCTGCCATGACCTGTACCTGTGGCTGTATATCCCCATCATATGTCATCAGGAGGTACATTCCCCTGACTCATCTCCCCACCAAGACCTCACTGTCAGGTTCCGCTGACCACAGGGGCTCAGTCCACTGGGCAAATACCTTACATGGTGCGCACAGTATCCACAGATGCAGCATACTGGCAAGAGTGCAAGGCATAGGAGACCAAGGCGGGGCCAGGGGTGCAAGCAAGGGTTTGCTGGTAACGTGGAGCAGAGGGATGAGTGTCGGGGAGGGGTGGAGAACAAGTGCCAGAGGTAGGCATGAGTCCTGAGGGTGTGAGGGAAGGGAATGAGCGAGTGCCGATGTACAAGCGAGTCCTGGAGATTAGCAAATAGAGAGCTGGGGTGAGTGCGGGGACTTAGCAAGTCCCAAAGACAGAGGCAAGAGATGCAGAGATCAGACAAGCCAAAAGGAGAAAGAGTTGAAATAAGATAAGAAAAGGAAAAAGAAGAATGAGTTGAGACTTGAGGCAAGAGACGAGAGAAGAAAGGGGAACTTAGAGGCTGGAGGTGAAAGAGAATAAAGCAGAAATAAGATTAGAGTAGGAGACAAGTAGAGACAATGGGCAAGAGATGATACGAGATGAGTATGATACAAAATGAAACAGAGTCAAAAGATGGAGACCAGAAAGCATGAGACTATGAAACAAGGGCCAAACACAAAGATACAAGACAAGAAGTATGGTAATATCAAGACTAGAGTACTACTTGCTACTCTACGACTTCTATACTTTGCAGTAAGTAAGCCTTGGAGGTCAGGTCTGGGTCCTGGTGACGAGTCATGGTGCTGGGGCTCAAAGTAAGACCCAGAGATCACACAAGGTAGCGGTAGAGGTTGAGACATGTTGTGCAGCATGGAAGGTCTTGCCTTAAAAGCACAGAGACATGTAGCGGCAAGGTGGTGAGGAGGTGAGCAGAAGCAGGGCATGGCATGCAGAGGTCGGGTCAGTGGTGATGCATGATTGTGATGCATGATGGGGGTCTTAGCACAAGCCAGAGGGAGCGCTAGGTGTTGCTGGCGCTGATGTGGTGGCTGTAGTTGAGAAGCATCAAGGATGGCTGGCACTGGTGCTGATGTGGTGGTCATGGGCAGTGATGGCTGGAGAGATGCCAAGGGTGGCGGTGGCTGGTGGCAGTGACAGGCAGTGATGGCTGGCAGTGACAGGCAGTGATGGCCAGGGGCTGCTGAGGTGGTTGGTCAGGTAGCGGTCTGGGCCTGAGACAGTCGTGGAGGTGGGTTGGAGGGGGTTGGAGTCCTGGGGCCAGGGCTGAGTCCTGGAGGTTGGTAGCAGGTTGTGACACTCACACCTGTTCATATCTTTAAAGGTCACTTGTCCAGCAGCAAAAGCTGCTGTGAACCCAGCCTTGTCAAACTTGCCAACTGATATCAGGTTTGCTGCCAAGTCTGGTGTATGAAGTGCCCTTTTAAAGACCAGCTCTGTTCTGTGCCTTGTTGTAATGGTTCTTTTCACCACACCATGGCCAATGATGCAAAAAATTCCTCTTACTGGTGCAGAGTGTCCTTCTCTTGGTGATTTGAGAGGTTTGTATTCCAAGAACACTTCCTGCTCTACAAAACAGTAATCACTTGCTCCAGAGTTGACATAGGTTGGAATCTTTGTGGTTGCTCACATTGCAGTAAGATCTGGGTCTGTCGGTTCCTGTGGTGCAATTTTTGCCATTAACACATATGATGCGTGTGTGGGGGTCATGTTGGCCAGGTTGGCTGTTGTTTTGTCTTTAGATGCCACAATTGTTGCTAGTGCACCTTCATAGTTCCAGAAGTTCTGAGGGAATTGTCCTTCCTTCCTGCCTCCTATCCAGTAGCAGTTCTCAATAGTGTGCCCAGTGCATTTACAGTTCGTGTTTGTACAAACTAGTTTAGTTTGGAACAGTTTTGTGTTTGCCTGCATTGCCATTTCCATGACCCCAGCATTTTGTTTTTGCATCTTCAGACGTTGATGACACCCAAAACTGTACCAAGTGGTGTCTGGATAGGCAAGCACAAGGTGGAAAGGAATAGCTTTGGGCTCGCTAGTGGAGGAGAGCCAGGCAGGGTCCCAGAAGATAAGTTAGCAGAGGACAGCAGCAAGGAAGTAGGAATGTAGTGCTTAATGTAGTCACCAAGTGCTAGAAGCCTGCTGTAGGTGCAAGATGCATAGTAGAACTGGAACGCTGGCATACTCCCAGTGGCAAAACAAAGCGCTAATGATTGTGCCTTGGCATAGAGTAAACTGAAGATGGATTAAATTGAGCTCTGAAGCCCAAGCGTAAGAGATGAGGAGTGAAGGTAACTTGTTATTGGCAGTGTATAAGTACAGTATATATAATAAGTTGTAAGCAAAGTCGCCATTGGTGATCAAAGGTCACCAAAGTGGTGAACTTGGTAAGTTAACAATAACCAACAATCTTTTATATAGAAAAATGTCAATCAGACCTTAGCAATGCCTAGTAGCACCAATCAAGCTGTCTGTTGTGTCAAGATGTCAAAAAGTAAGTATAAAATCACCAACTGTCAGTGTCATTAAATGATGCTGGTTGCTAGGGTGCAGTGGTAAGGTCAGTGAATCCTTAGGGTCAAGAAAGTAAGGTAAAATAATCCAAAAAAATAATAGCACAATACAAGAAGTGCTTGTCCAGGGATTCAAACCCTGCCCCTTTGAGAGGGCACCAGGTAGACCATAGGGCCCACTAACCATTAGTCCACAAGCCTGTGCCAGAATTTATATCAGTACTCCTTTTGACACAAACCGGGGCTTATCAATGTTCCCAGTGGACTGTTAGGCTGGAAATGAGCGCTGCCAATGTGGCTGTCGCATACAGACTGGCTACAATGGTGTTCCACAATTCTGGTAGGAAGTTTATTATGATCATTCAAAATGTGGCATTGCTGATGATTGCGCCTTTTTCTATTGCTTCCTGCTATTTTGTGCATAGGTCTGTAATGTGAGCAATGAAGTCTGTTCCTTTGATGTAGTTCGTAGATTGAAGGTGATTTTCTGCACCCATGGCTGCTAGGTCTGAAACCACTCAATACATCTCTGTAAGCACCTTCCAAGCCTCTGCTGCTGTACCACTCATTTTTATCCCCAAATCTACAGGGTTTTTGCAGTTGTTGATTATGAGGGATAACATCCAGGTGTTCTGTGCATCCCATTCCTCCACCAATGGTTTCAGAGAAGACCAGAGGGACAGCTCCTCCTTAGTTGTAATGTTTTCAATACCCATGTTTGGGTCTTCAACTTTTGGTTGTGCCAGCTTGTCCATAGTGGAGGTCAGTGTGTTTGCCAGTGGTTTGGCAGTCTCTTTTGGGTTTTTGATGCTTCCCTTGAGGTATCCCTGTGCACCACATGTTCATGCTGCAATCAAGACTCTGTTTCTAAAAGAGGCAAAGTTTGATCCATGGTTAATTTTTTTTTTTTTGGTTGTTCAGGACCGGTCCCATTTTAGAGGGGTCATTTATTTCAGCGCCTAGTACATGGGCATAGTATATAGGGCGCTACAGTATACCTAGGGTGTTACTACTTACGGACACTCCAATTAGTTCTCTGGCCAGATCTCTTTTTCAGCCAGTGCTGGTTACGCTCCATAGCCACTTTACTACAGTTTGACTTTATTGGAGTCCATACTACTTTGCCTTCAGAATACCCCGGTTATCTGCCATTAACATTCCATCCCATCTCCTTTTGACTGTTGCACTCGTCACTGCTAAGTAGCCGGTGCGCTACAAGGTCCACAAACTCTATGCCCCGATCTCTCCCGATGCCAATTGACTCCCATACTGTCTCTTTATCTGAGCCAAACAGCCATCCAGTTGCCGGAATCCCGTGGGACCCAGTTCCTTGCACCAGCCTAGGCCATCGTCTCTAGCATCACCCTCCCAGTACTTTTGGTGTAGCGGTCCTTTCCCTCCTGATTCCCATGACCTTCCCTCTCAACCCCTGGGGACCCACCGTTCTTATGGTTGACAGGCTTGTCCCAGGTTTCATTCCAGTTATAGTATTGGTTTCGCATGGTCAGTCCATTTCCTCCCAATTTTTCAGGATCCAGAAGGCCCATGGGACTTTTTTTGCCCCATAGGGAGAAGGATCTACAGTGATCTCATCATGGGTAGCCTGACGGATGTGCCCATTGATCGGGTCAGCAGCCGAACCGGTCCGCCCCTCCCCTGTGTGACTACTGGATTGGTGGATTCTGGCGGCGTTGAATAACCCACATGGTGTCTAAGGTGTTTTCTACACAGGTGTGGTTTGAACCAAGGCTCTCCCCACTTGGGAATCATGTGACCCCCTAGGAGACACAATGGTGCCAGCTGAGCCACCGTGCCCCTGTTTGATTCATTGAACTGGGCATTGTCCAGAAATGCTGGTAGGTTTGTAGAGTTTGTTGTGGAAGACATCTATATATGCAGTGGTGGGGCTTTTGGGTAGTGTAAAAAAAGTACGAGCACATCTATGTTTTTAATCTTTGCACAAGAAAACTAATGGGGCCTATAACCTGGAGAGTTAAGTAGAAAACCTCAGTCACTCTATGTGGATGTGTAGATGGCTAAATATATTGACCTGTAGAGTTAAGTAGAAAACTACAATAAGAGTAAGTAATGAGTTGGTAGCAAGTAAGTAATCAGACTCACCCTCAGTCACTCAACATGGATGTGTAGACAGCTGAGGGTGGCAGTGTCTGTGTATCTGTTTTGTGTAACAAAAATAAAGTTTTGGCAAAGAATAGTAAATAAAACATGAGGCTCACAGTGGTGTTACTGCAAGTCACCGCTATATATGGAAAATAAAAAAAAAATAATAAAAAAACAAATGCCTTGTGTCGAGTGTGTCTCCCTCAATACCCTGCATCATATCCACTTAGTATGGACTTGCCTGTAAGGGCAACTTCTGGGAGTTGCAGCTGAGTCACACAACTGGCAGAGGGGAATCAATAGATATATTAGGAATAATAATCAACAATACAATGGTAACTAATCACCTGGCAGAGGGAAATCCAAAGAGAAGTCTAAGGATCTCCACTGCCTGGTGCAGCACATCAGCAGGTGGCAGAGGCATGAGAACAACTGTATAGATGACTGAAGCTAACCTTAACCTTGGATAATGCTTGAACAGGAAGTGTGGGAAGTCCCAGAAGTTTCCCAGAAAGGAAATGACCTCTAGAAAACTCTGGAGATCTCCAGAGGTCTAGAGCAAGCCCTGGGGGTCCTGGTGAGTGGCACAAGGGGCAGACTGTGTTAGGTTGTGATATGTGTGATGATGTAGAGGGGTACCTCAGACACAAACTCAGGGTCAAAGAGGCCACCAGCTCCCTTTGTGCAAATTCACATATATACTGAACGGAATAGAATTGTACCCTCAGTTCCGTTTACATGTTCTGAGGGTACGTTACATACAGTCACTCGATATACTAGATATACTAACAAATATGTACCTAGATTGCTACTTACCACATATCTGTCTAGGTACTACAATACAGTTCCGTTTACGTGTTCTGAGGATTGCTACTTACCACGTATCTGTCTAGGTGTTGGTCGCACCAACAGTATTGCTACTGCATAGATTAGGTTCCAACAGACTGAAGTGTAGGGGGGCAAATCAAGGAGAAGTCAATGACTTGCATTGAGTCGATTTATCTCTACTTATCTCTGCCAAGGAACAACACATCATAATTCATGAAACAAATCTCTATGATTATAGGCAGTAATAAGTACTTGATAGATACTATACATGATAATAAGTGCACTTTGGTATATATATAATTCCACAAGTTACTTGGGGGTTGAAGAGCCAGGAGAACTAGAAATCTTATTCGACTCTATCACCTCTGCTAGTTGTTGGTTTCGTTTGTGCGCAATGTCTAATTGCCGTTGTATACTCCTATGCAGATGATTAGTGATACACTACTAGTTCAAGTATGGCTCAAAGGACGTACTTTAGGTTACTCTCCAATTCTGTGACCCTCTCCTTGCTACCTTGGCGTTCACGCTTAACTCTTTCCTCTGCTGCTTTCAACCGCACTTCGTACTCTTTCACTCGTGCTTCCCACTTGGCATCTACAGCGGCACTTCGCTGATTCATAGCCGCAACCTTTTCCTCTGTCGCCAGAAGTTGATTTTGGGCATTGTTGAGCCGCCGCTCCGCATTGGCAGCTCGTGTTGACAATGAGCGCACTTCCATTGCGTCTGTTGTTTGACCTGGACGCTTGATACTAGCGAGCTGCAGTGCCATCTCGGCGTTACTTGTCTAGTAACCACCTCAGTATGGGCTTAAATGTGGCACATGATCTAACAAGTGCACCTTAATGGCTTCGAGCTCTCCCTCTTTCGAGGCGAGTTTTCGACGCCAGGTTGATTTGATCTCGGCGAAAGTTTTAACGCTAGCCTCAAATTTGTCAATCTGCTTCCATCGATGGTCAAGTTGTTTCCTTAGGTCGTTCAACTTGTCCGTAAATGTTCCCTCGGCTTCCTTGCACCTCTTTTCGAAATCCAGATGAATTTGGCTGAGAGCCTTAAGTCGTGTGATGAGGTTGTCATGGAAGACGCTGAAGTTGGTGAAGGGCTTAGTTTCTGCCTGACCGCCCTTCTTCTATCTCCACGTGAAGCGTAAGCAAGTGAGAGAGGAGCCAAAGTGTAGAAGTCGCTGACTTACGGGCGTCTTGTCAACACCCAAAATTTTGTCGAGATATTGATAAATTGTCAATAATAGCGTGTTACGCTCCGTCAGTTGATCGCGGTACTGGCTTTCGGCACTCAACAGAGACCTCTGGTCCTTTGATAGCCTTTGCTCCAGTTCTGTCACCTTCAGTTTGAATGCTGTAATTTCTCCCTCAGCTGTACGAAGAGACCCTTGTACACTGTCGAACTTCTCCGAGATATTCAAACGGGCTTGAGTCTGTGCAGCGAGCTGGCTCTCCAACTCTCGCTTTTCAGCATGAATTTTGTCCAGGACACCATCCCTATCACGGCTTTTAGCATCCCTGTCATCCAATTCCTTTCGTGCGCGAGATAATTCGGCATCGACCCGTTCCAAATCACGTTTTAGCCGATCTGTTTCCAACTGTAGGGAGAAACGCGCCGTAGTATGCGTCTCGCCGAGCCTCTTTGATTCGGCTTCCAGAGTCTGCAATGCGGTCTGTACGGCCTGTAGATCAGAATCTCGTTGGCTTAGTAATGACTGGACACGGGCCAAATCATTCAAGGCGTTCTGAAGAGCCGATTCTTTAGCCTCCAGGGTTCGTCGTTGATGACGCGCTGCGTCCTCGTGCTCTTTTTCGGCAGTTTCAAGGTCTGCTTCAAGACGTTCACGAATTGAGCGTTCTCGTCGAGTCTCTTCTAGCAAATCCTCGACATGTCGTGCCAGCTCTTCTTGTCTCGAGCGGTGAGCATGAATCTCGGCATTGCATGCCTCATACATTTTCGTCATTTCCTGAAGTTCGGCCTTGACGGAAGCAACTTTCTGTCGTGCGCCAAGCAACCGGAGGTCAACACCAATGGGAGAAAGCAATTCAGCAACACTTACCTCTTTCAACGCTGCTACAAGTGCCTCAAGACGCTCTCGTTCAATTGCGTCATCTTCTCGAAGACGTTCCGCGTCCTCTTTAAACCTTTCAGTATCATCGTCCATCTGATCTAACTGACTAGAAAGCTTTTCCACCGCGTTATTCAAGGCCTCAATCTCTGCATCCTTTTGATCGCTTTCCTCCTCTAGTTGAGCAAGAGCCGCTTCAAACTTGTTACGAAGGTCTGCTGACAGCGTTTCGTGCTCGGAAACCGTCAAACGAAGATCCTTGCATTCTGATTCCCGTTCAGAAAGAACCTGTGGTCTTTATGTGGAGCATGCAATTCAGTTTCATGATCGAAATAGACGTACGTCACGCAGTTCCTCAACTTGGTTGCGTACTTCTTCAATCTCTCCCCTCCACTCGTTATCCACCACCTCAATGATACGTTGATGCTCCGCTACAAGTTCCTCGATTTCGTGCGTCTTGAAATCGACGTCGTCCTCCTTCTGTTGTAACTCTATCATTACCGCCGCTAGTTTGTCACGGAGGGCATTGAGATCATCTTCCACAGCTTCCCTTTCTTCTCGTTCCTCCAAAATCTGAGCCCTGCTCTCGCTTCGCTCGATTGATTCTGCTTCCCGTTTTCGTTGGATGTCCTCGATTTCCAACCGAAGAGCGCTGATCTCGTCCTGCAGATCCTCCTTTTCGTCCTCCCGCTGGGCGATTATCTCTGCATGCTCATCCAACCGCACGCGAAGCTCCTCATTCTCAACCACCAGCTCTTCAACCCTTCGCTTGAGCCTCTCCCTTCTTCCCTCGCCATTCGAACTCTCAGCCAGTGACGCGTCTCCTCTTCGTTCAATGATCTCCTTTAATCGCTCGATTTCTTCCAGATTTTCCTCGATGATTGCCTTCGCGCCATCGTTTCTTTCTTGTAATTCAGCGTTTCGCGCCTCGAGCTCTCGGAATACCTCATCATCATCAATTTGTCCACTGTACCGTCTTCTCAGCTCGCTCAACTCGCGATCCCTTTCTTCCAGTTTTTCTTCCAGCTCTCTTTCTCGATTCTTAGACCCTCCTGCTCGCTGGAGACGATCAAGTTCGCGTTCAAGTTCGATAACCAACTTTTTTAATTTCTTCATCTCCATACCGCGTTGTTGGACCTCGATCTTGAGGTTGATGTTCTGCTTGAGAACAGCATCCATCTGATCAGGAGCCAGCTTAGCTAGTTGGTCTTCCAGGAAGTGAACACGTAGTTTGATACTAAAGTTCTCCTTTTTGAGATTATCAATGTGCTACACGTCACCAAGGGCATGGTCAGAGCAGTCTGGATGATGAGTAGTACGAACAGTTGCATACTTTTTCTTGGTCGCGCAAAGTGAGCGGCGCTTTGGTTCCAGCTACGCTGGCCCGCGCTGTGCGCCTAGGGCGCGAGGCAACAGGCGTTTCAGGAGCATCGCTCCAAGACTTGCCTTCTGCACCAAGAGTAGCGAGTATATCACTTCCAAGGGATATGTCTGGTTGGCTGCTGAGCGCCAGGGACGTAGACATTGTCTGATGTCAGTGCGTTGATCGTTCAGTTCAAGTCATTAATCGCACGTGATGCATTTGATCCCAAGACGAGGACGTTGGCTTTCATATGTATCAATGCTCGCCAAGTGATAATAATACAAGTATAATTATTTGCCTCCATCTCTATATCTCCTGCTCATACGCATCTTCCCACCCACCTTCAGCGCCATAGTCGCTGCCTTCGTCACCATCACCATCAGCGTCCGCGTCTGCGTCGACATCAACATTCTCGCCAAGCTCAGTCCCAGGTACTTTCCTTGGTTGCATAGAAGGTGCAGGCGTGACTGCGACGGAGCCGGGTTCTTCCTCGATGATCACTATACCTGTCCCGTCCTCGTCCTTGTCGTCACCGAAGGTGTACAAATCAACGTCACCCTTTATATCACCCAAGCTAACCTTCGCCCCAACAGAAGGTGATCCTCCGCCTTCCACAAATAGGTCTTTGAGTGCATCATAGTTGATGCGTTTGCTGTATTTTGGATTCTTCTTCAGTAGATTCCGCACCGACTCTGCCGCAGTATTACCATGAGGCGTCATGGCATCGCGCGGTTTGTTATTCGTTTTCCGACGCTGTTACATGAGAACATTTGAACACAAAATACGGATTTTGACAAAGAGAGAGAGAGAAACAACCAAGCTCTTAAGGAAAAATATTGCCAGAAGCGGGACACGAACCTTCCTGCTCTTGGTAGTCGACCCTGATTCTTGTTGCTCGCCTTTCGCTAAAAAGAACCCATAAGCAAAGTGAACGCGATCAAGGGCGGAAATGCCTTCCACATGAGGGAATACGAAACAAGTGACCAATGACTACAGGGGAGAAAACTACATACCTGCAATCGCTTCAAGATAGTCCTTGTTCAGCTCTACCCACACGCGCTCTTTAATCTTTACCTCCGCCTCTGACAGCAGAAATCGATCCAACTCTTCCTCGTCTAGCCCAAGCAATTCATCATCAACAGTTATTGAAGCAAGCCGTCGTTCTTCGGCTTCATCTAGAGCACCACTGAGCATTGCGCCCTGCGTATTGCTGAGAAAAATAGTAACTTCCTCTGCAAGCACGGTCGATACATTGTCGTCTACTTCAGAAGTCGGAGGTGCCACAAGTGTTGAAGAAGAGGGACCATCTAAGAGCGATGATTGCAGTGGTGATTGCGAGTTTGGCGGATCCTGCGCTGCAGAGTGAAGGGCCACTTGTTCAGTATTGAGAAGCGCAGGGTCAATAATGTAAGTGGAATCATCCATATCATGATCAGGCATAAAAAGAGGAAGAGGCTGCATCGTGCCTTGAAGTATCCCTTGGTTCAAGAGGGTAGGATCGATGGAAGGAGGTTTAGTTGGAGCTGGTTGGGGGTCGACATCTTGTGTCTCGTTCTCCCAATCATAACCTTCCTCCCTCTTCCGCTTCTTCTTTTTTGAGCCCTTTCTTTTGCTTTTGCCCTTGAGTTCTTCCTCACTATCTTTCCCGTTAGCGGCTTCCTCCATAGCCACTCTTTCTGCCTCTTCCCTCTCCTTGCCTTTAGTGAAAGCCGGTGGATCCATCTCTTCCTCTAGCCACACATTTCTGAAATCTGCCAGCGTTAGACTTCCACTTGGGGTATTCTTGAACTCGTCGAGACGCTTCTTTAGGGTCGTATCGGCAATCTTCACAACCTGTACAATTTCCTCAACCGACCTTCGGAAGTTATTCATCCTAGCGGCAAGAAGTAATGCGGCCCCACAGATACCGGCTGGACGACGACCACGCGTCATCCAATCACGGTCAAAACGTTGTACAAGGCGTACAGCATCAGTTGCTACCTTGTGGGTCTCGTCGCCGAATTCTAGTAGAGCGGCAAAGCGGGAGATATAGTGAGAGGGATCAACGAGGGGTAATCGAAGGTTCAAAGTCTGTACAAGCTGAAGATATGTGTGGCCGAGTTCGAAGACGTTGACCTGATGTTCATATGAGGGTTTAGACAATTTAATGGGCAAAGATAGAATTTCACCTGAAGAAGATCCGAAAAATCAATCAGCATATAATTTCTCGTTTCTTTCTGGCGACATGCAACGTAGAGACAGACTGCGACGACGTTGAGACTTTTCCGTCCCTTTGTGAATTTGTGCTCTACTGCAAGGGTATACATTCGGGTAGCAGCCAGACAGACAAAGTCAGAGAGACGGAGGACATTTGCGATGCTTTGAATCTTTTTTGTCGCTAAACACAACAATCAAACTTTACTGTTTGAGCTGCTCCGACAGGACTGACTGACCATTTGCAATCGTCTGCTCCCTTGACTCGCTATTGCCTCTGTTTCCAAACGGACCAGACATTCTCGCGTGTGCTGAAAGGCATATATTGGATCAATACTATGGTAAGGATACTTTTACATTGCTTTACTCACTTGCCCCTTGACCCACAAAAGAGCCTTGTACCATGGCTGCGCCACTGGACATCTCCCCAAACGCGACCTCACTCACGATCAGGCTTTCCTCAACTACAGTCCCACAAGCAACACAGAAACCGTTACCCGCAGCAGTATCATACTCGATGACTGTCCCACCACAATCACTACACACGGGCTGGAAGGAGATTAGATAACAAGAAACGGGACGTGCACAAATGACGACACCATTAATCAGGAGAAAGAAGTAGGGAGGCGGACGTCAATATATAAAGGGTATGTATACACAAAGGAATGGATAAAGATAGAAAAAAATACAAGGCAGATGAGGTGTTGGGACAGAAATGCAGTCACAGTGTGACGATGTTAGAGATCACGCGGCCCTTACAAGTTTTCTCGTCATGCGACGATGGGCCACATTTGCCCGCATTCTAGTGCAAACTAGATCACGCCACTACAGTACCCCACTTCCCGCTAAGCCAACTTCAGATCCTTTTTCCCTCCTTGCACCCCAGCTTGCTGAGCTTCGTCAATCACTCCTTTCTCTCCTTGACTCTGGTCATCCACGTCTCAGCGAAATAACGCGTTACTATTTCCTTCACCCTTCAAAACAAATCCGACCCATTATTGTTCTCTTGTTCTCTCGTGCTACGAATGGCCTTGGCAGACACTGGGAACATAAACTCTGGGAGGCTCAAACCAGTGGCGCAGGAGGCCATGCCGATGAGCTCGATTTGCCACTGACACGACCTGACATCTTAAATGACTGCAACCCAAGCAAACCTACCAGCACCTCTCCCTTTGATTCCTCTCCTTTTACATTCCGTCCTCGAGCTCCACACCGTCCCTCGCCCCCACACCGCCATGCACATCCATCGACACATGAGCCCAAGCTATATGATGCGGAATATGTCCTTCCTACTCAAAAGAGGCTTGCGCAAATTGTAGAGATGATGCACACGGCATCTCTTCTGCATGATGATGTTATTGACGAATCCGCCTTACGGCGTGGCCAGCCTAGTGCACCTGCTGCGTTCGGCAACAAATTCTCAATATTGGGAGGTAACTTCGTGCTAGGTCGAGCGTCCGCAGCCCTTTCACGTCTGGGAGATCCTGAGGTAACGGATTTGATTGCCAGTATTCTCTCAAACTTGGTGGAGGGTGAGATTTTGCAGACCAAGGCTATTGAGACGGGGGGCTCAACGAAGTCGACCGAATCGCAGGGAGAACACCTCACAAAGATACAGGATGCGTGGAATATATACCTTCAAAAGACTTACTTGAAGACAGCAAGCCTAATGGCGAAGGGTGCACGTGCAGCAGTCACACTCGGCGGCTGCAAGGAGGGTGACATTTGGCGGGAGATTGCATACGCTTACGGGAGGAATCTTGGCATTGCTTTTCAAGTAAGTCCCTGTCTGTACAAAGAATACGCTGAGTCTAACCCAGGACATATCAGCTTGTAGACGACATCCTGGACTACGATTCAGCTGCCGCTGCACTCGGTAAACCAGGCGGGGCGGATTTGCAGTTGGGATTGACCACAGGTCCAGCACTCTATGCCTGGGAGGAGCATCCTGACATGGGTGTATTGATCAGCCGCAAATTTCAAGGTCCAGGAGATGTTGAGAAGGTATATTCGTTACTTTTCGTGCCCGTCGAATGATCCTCATGATGAGTTAGGCTCGCAATTTCGTGTCGCGCTCTTCGGCGCTTCAGCGGACGCGTGACCTAGCGCAGAAGTATGCAGACAAGGCAAAGGAAGTATTAGAGCAGTTACCAGAGAGCGACGCAAAGAGTGGTTTAGAGGCGCTTGCGGATCGCGTCATTCGGAGGAGATCATGATTGCATGTATACAGTGTAAAGGAAACATGGATAATAGACATTTTTGCAAAGTCTAGTTGAACCCTCACGTAGAAGGCTTGCGTAGAACTAGATGAGGATGCTGTTAGCATGATTTCTATTAGTATGATGTAACATGTACTTATCTCCAAGGGGTTAGTGACCCGTGTGACATCTTTTCATACTTTATGTATTTTCGATAACCCCCTTGAGCTTGCTTTTTTCTTTTAGAATGGCCAAAAAGCTTCCTGTCCCGGACTCCAAATATTCGCACATTGCGAACAAGAAACTTCGCACAGAGCTGAATCGACATGCAGCTCAGGCGAGCCGCGCCAAGGCTCTTCAGGATGATGCAGAGATGTTGTTAGCGAATGAGGCGGGGAAGATTGAAGTTGAAGGAGAAATGGAACGGACGTGGAGAATAGGACAAGATGAGATTGTGCAAGGTGCAGGACAGGAAGCAGCGAGAGGTCGGAGAGAGTGGAAGCTTGATGGTGGGCCATATCGGTCAAGATATACCAGGAATGGCCGGTGCGCAACTAATTGTCTCCCCCCAATTTCCTTTCCGACCGTTATCAAGGCATCTTGCGATTGCCGGGCGGACTGGGCATGTTGCGACTTTTGACTGGATGACAGGAACATTACACTCTGAGCTTCAACTACAAGAAACATGTCGAGACATCACGTACGTCTTGCTTTAGTTTTTGGATCATCAAGTTGACGGTCTCAGCTCAGTTTCCTCCATGATCAATCATATTATGCCGTGGCACAGAAGAAATATGTTTTCATCTATGACCGAGATGGCGTTGAACTTCATTGTCTAAAGTCCCATATAGAACCTACTCGGCTCGAATTTCTACCTTACCATTGGTTACTCGCGAGCGTTGTGAGCCTTTCCCCCAATGTCCGATGCATAGGTTCTGATGTTTAGCCTCGAAGGGCAACTCTGGTTATCTCAAATATCAAGATACCTCTACTGGTCAACTTCTCGTTGAACATCGGACAAAACTTGGCGCATGTACCGCCATGACACAGAATCTACATAATGCGGTGATACATCTAGGGCATCAAAATGGTTGTGTTACCCTCTGGACACCGAATCTACCTCATCCTGCGGTACAGCTTTTGGCGCACATGGGCCCTGTACTGAGCGTCGGTGTTGATCCCAGCCAGGGTGGAAGATATATGGCGACGGCAGGTCGAGACGGGACAGTAAAGGTTTGGGATTGCAGAAATTGGAAAGGTGCTGTAAGAGACTGGACCCTCCGAAGTGGAAGTGACGTTGAGTTAGAGTGGAGCGCGAAGGGGGCTCTGGCTGTGGCCAGTGGAGGTTGCGTCAACGTGAGTGTAATTTATAATCCGAATCATCATGTAGCTAATGCGTTCTGAAGATCTACACTCGACCCTCAATACAAACACCGATACACACAAATACCTCACCTCCGCTTTATCTAACGCACCCGATTCCAAACCGACCATTAACTTCCGTACGCTTTGCCCCATTCCAGGATATCCTTACTGTCGGTCACGCCGCAGGACTCTCGAGCATCATAGTCCCCGGCGCTGGAGAGCCCAACTTTGACAGCTCTGAAGCTGATCCTTTTGAAAATAAGAGGGCTCGACGGGAAAAGGAAGTCAAGGCACTTCTTGACAAGGTCTGTCCCGTTCCAATTGAATTTCTATGAATGGTATATACTTTGAAACGCTACTATAGATTCAACCAGACTTAATTACTCTTGATCCTGAATTCGTGGGCTCATTGGCCCCTCCATCAAAACTGACCACGACCACTGATGGAAAGCCTGCGGACATTGCTTTTGCGCGCATGTCACGTCTTGAAAGGCTGAAAGTGTCTGGTAAGGCCGACGAGACGGAGGAGAACAGTGAAGATGAAGTGGATGGTGACGGGAAGAAAATCTCGAGAGAGGAAAGAGAACGGCGAAGGCAGCGTGGAAAGGGAAAAAGCCTTAAGCGGTTCGTATCTAGCCTCTTCTCCCTCATGATGCTTATGAGTCACAGATATCTTCGAAAACAACGCAAAAACGTCATAGATCCTGCTGCGGTAGATATTCATCTTATAAGGATTTACATATCTCTGACTGGTAAACATTTACAGGTGGCAATTCGGAAAAAGCTGGAGAAACAGAGAGAAGAGAAGATAAGAGCACGCATGGAGACAAAGAATGCCGGCGAAGAGCCACGTAAAGCGTCTGCTTTAGATAGATTCAAACGTGTTACGTCTTGAGTATTGTAGGAATATGTGATTTTCTTCATGGAGATTTACGACAGCGTTACTGTCACGAATCTGTGACGAATACATTTCGCTTACCATCATGATTGACGCCAACGTTTCTCCATCCAGGCCGCGCGATGCTCAACCAACGATCGGGCTCATTGGCATGGGCGCTATGGGCAGAATGTATGCACAGATACTCTCCGAGGCAGGATGGTTAAAGTGAGCCCTATCGATCTGATCTTTTGTGAGATTTCTCATCGTTTAGAATTAATGTCTGCGACATACCTTCTAAGCACGCAGATCTCGTACGCGACTATGCTGATCAGCCAAACATCACACCTCTTCCAGACGGTCATGCTGTCTCTCGATCATCAGACTTCATCATGTATTCAGTCGAGGCGAAGAACATCGATGAGGTGGTGCGGCAGTATGGGCCATGTACGTCGCAGCATTGATTCTGAAGAACCTTGGACCGATGGTACGTCAAGCAACAAAGGTGGGGGCCGTCGTCGCCGGTCAGACATCCGTTAAAGCACCGGAGCGGGATGCATTTGAAAGATACCTCCCGCCAGATGTCCACATTGTGTCCTGCCATTCCTTGCATGGGCCAAACGTCAATCCCGTCGGACAACCGCTTGTAAGTATCAGGAAGGACAGAGTCATGCTCCAACTAAATACAATCCATTTTGACTAGGTTCTTATCAAACATCGAGCGTCTCCGGAAGCCCTCACTTTGGTAGAAAACATTTTGAGCTGCTTTCGCTCACGTTACGTCTACCTTTCTTACGAAGAACACGATCTTGTCACCGCCAATACTCAAGCTGTTACACACGCTGCTTTCTTGAGGTAAATGATACGTCCACTTCCAGCTCTTCCTCTCATTTATCCTCTCCGCAAGTATGGGAACAGCCTGGGCTTCTGCCTCATCTTACCCTTGGGAGCAAGGACTCTATGTCGGAGGTATTGAAACCGCTAAAGTCAACCTTGTTCTCCGAATTTATTCAAATCTCTGGCATGTCTATGCTGGTCTCGCTATCCTTAATCCCAGCGCGCGTATACAGATTAATCAGTACGCCAAAAGCGCGACCGAGCTTTTCAAGCTCATGCTGTCAGGTGGCAGTGGTGCAGTTGATGAGGCGGCCAAACTTCGCAAACGCATTGAATGGGGTCGTGAGGTCGTCTTTGGGCATCGAAGCAAAGGCAATAGTAAGGAGCGGAAACCAATACTACTGTCCCAAGAAGTCTTGGATCGTTTCAGTCTTGGTAAGATGCCAGATTCAGTCCCACCTTCACCTTCGGAGGCATTATTTGGTCTTGCGCCGCCATCAAAGTACCGTCCCAACTCTCATCTCTCCCTCCTTGCCATGGTCGACTGTTGGGCGCATCTTGGAATTAATCCGTACGAACACCTTGCATTGGCAGCAACGCCAATATTCAGACTTTTCCTCGGTGTCGCGGAACACCTTTTTCTCTCGCCATCCCTGCTTGGCAGTGCCATCCAGTCTGGCTTGTTTGACAACTGGCATCGCTCGGATGATCTCGAGTTCGTGGTTGCTGCAAAGGGCTGGAGCCAGTGCGTCAGTTTTGGGAACTTTGATCTTTACGAAAAGAGGTTCGAGGAAACGAGGTTGTTTTTTGAAGGACGCTTTGAAGAGGCAAACAAGCTGGGTTCAGAAATGATCAAGGCAATTATGGAAACGGAAGTGCTCCGGGAGGAAGAGGAAGCAAAGGACTGAGTGAAGTATGTAGATCCCGTATGGTAACTCTTTATGGATTCCCAGAAATCAAGAATTTCACTATGGTCAAAATTTTGGCGGGCGGAAGCTTGTCGACCGTAGAATCCTCGTGCATTAGTTGCAAGCGTCCCATCATGCACGTGTTGTTTGGCACCGATTGTCTCAAGCTTCAAAAGCTTCAAGCTGATCAGCTACCACTTATCAACCACGCGTCGTCTCTATGTCTGAACGGTCCAGACGCGAAAAAACGAAACAAGACAAGCTCACAGAGTACAAAAGGGCGCGTGAAGGTGGGAAACGCACGTTCAAGGTGAGCAATTCCCTGTCCTGTGACGCGTCTTCGCGATGTTCACATTGACTAGGAAGAGGATGTAGAACTCTATGATGAGGTTACAGAGGAACAATATAGAAGCATAGTGAGAGGAAGGCTGCAGCAAGACGATTTTGTCGTCGATGACGGAGTGGCAGGTTACACTGACAATGGCATGGATGATTGGACAGGCGGACGCGACGAGTATGATTCGGAAGAAGGAGCTCCCAAGAAGATTAAATGTACGTGCTTTTCCTCTCGTTATACATTTCAACTGTGCCGAATATGGGATCCAGCAAAGAAAGCCAAGACAGACGCGCAGAGAAGTAGACCAAGGCAGAGGGAACCTTCAACCGTTGCTCCATCCATCAGTGCATATCGACCAAAGGTCTCTGAAGCTGAAGAGGACGAATTTATGAGCTCCCTGCTGGGCGGAATGGACTCCGCCACGACGTCAGCCTCGGCCATCGCGAGCAAGTTTTCTCGTAAACGTAAACAATCACCCGTTCCTGACTCATCTTCGCCTTTTCGCCATGAATTGCGTAGTAAATCTCCGTTTGAAGATGCATCGTCTGATGGTTATCTTGATGATGGTGTCTTGGGACCTCAAAGTGACGATTACTACATGAGCCCGAAAAAGAAATTCAGGACTACCAATGGTGAAACTACGCCAACCATAGAGAGGCTTGCCTCGCTTGAAGTTGCCAGTGACTGGGATCCTGTATCTGACACCTCGCTCGAAGACATTGACATGGATGCTTTTATGGGTGTTGATGACGAAGATTTGGATGTTGAAACGTCGATCAAGGCCGAGCCAAAGGAGATCAAACTGACCGGGAAATTACTTCCTCCTGCAGATAATGATGCGAAGCCGTCATGGCTTTCAGTCTACGACTCACTCACTGTCAAGTCAGAAACTGACACACTTGGGCCACTCGCAACTACAACCACACCATCATCCAGCAGTACAATCTCTGCTCTAGAAACGGACGGTTCATTGCGATTTTTCTGGCTTGACTACCTTGAGCACGAAGGAAAATTGTACTTTGTGGGAAAACTCAAGGATAAGGCTTCAGGGGTATGGGTTTCATGTTGCGTCACGGTCGAAGGTGTTCAGAGGAACCTTTTCATATTGCCACGTGAAAGACGCGTAGAAGGAGATGAAGACGGTAATATACACGAAACAGATATCATACCAAGTCCTCAAGATGTGCATGCTGATTTTGAGATGATACGGAAGCAGATTGGGGTGAAGTCCTGGAAAGGCAAGTTCGTTAAGCGTAAGTATGCTTTCGGTGAGAAGGAGGTACCGCGTGGGGAAAGCCAGTGGTTAAAAGTTGTCTACGGATTTGATGGTAAAACGTTTATATCATTCGATATTACAATCCTCACTATTCTGAAGGCCCTCAAATACCATCAAATGCTTGCAGCCCAAATATCGCACAGATATTTGGAGCCAACACCAGTGCCTTTGAACTACTCGTCTTGAAGCGAAAGATTATGGGTCCTTGTTGGTTGGAAATCAAAAATCCACAGATTGATAACAAAGGCGTCAGTAAATTACCGCAATTCGCCTTTTTTCTTGACCCAGAATGCTTTAGGTCTCTTGGTGTAAATTGGAAGCTACCGTATCTGATCCTAAAGACATTAATCCCTTCTTGGAAACGGATCCTGATGCTCCAAGGGAAATGCCTCCATTGACGGTTGTCAGCCTAAGTGTACGAACCATTGTAAACCACCAGGAGAACAAGCGCGAAGTTGTCTGTGCGACCGCTCGTATTTGGCATCACAGTTCGTTTGCCTTCTAGCGTTTCAAAGTCCAACTAGTTTACTAAGGCTTGACAGTAAACATTGACGACGCCACACCTCCAGAACAACTTCCATGCACAGTCCACACGTTTGTTCGTCCGCTGGATCGGTTTCCACCGAACTTCGAAACACAGGCAAGAGCCAATAGCAAAGGCTTCATATCACCGATGAAGAACGAGCGCATGCTGCTTAGTAGCTTACTCAGTGAAAATATTATCGTTTCCTTATCTAAATGCCGGGCTGACACCGCGATTAGTGACCCTTCATAAAGCTGATCCCGATGTCATTATTGGACATGAGTTCCTGGGTGTTTCCCTTGATGTCCTGCTTCATCGAATGCGGGATCTGAAGGTGGACCACTGGTCACGCATAGGGCGCTTCCGACGCTCACGATGGCCCACCATTGGTAAGCAGGGGTCAAACTTGAAGTTCCTAAGTGGGCGCATGTTGTGCGATCTTGCTAGTGATGGTGCCAAGGTACATCTTTCTATTATCCACCCATCTTGTCACTTACGAGTGGATCAAGAGCATGATCTCTTCAACGACATGGTCAATGACTGAGATGTGTAAAACTCACCTTCGGAGCGACAGGCAAGATATAGACCCCGACGATACAGCAAGTTATTTCGATGGAAGCTTAAGCACTTCGGACCGTCTACTTACCTTTGTGCGACACTGCGAGCTCGACGCTCATTATCAGATGGCTATTGCGTCGAAAGTGCAGATTATGCCTTTGACAAGACAGCTAACCAACCTAGCAGGCAATTCCTGGTGGGTTCTGCTCGTAGCATACCCCATTCATTGTTTTTGAAGAGGTCTACAGGAATAAAACCCTCAACGGAGGTCGTGCTGAACGCAACGAGTACATTTTACTGCATGAATTCCATCGACTCAAGTACATTTGTCCCGACAAGACATGGGGCAAGAGAGCCACCGCCAGTCTGAAACGGGAGCTACAGGATGATGAACACGAAGGTACGAAGACCAGCGGGAAGCGTGATAAATATAAAGGCGGTCTCGTCTTTGAGCCTAAGAGAGGTCTATGGGACCGCTTCGTCTTGGTGATGGACTTCAATTCGTTGTATCCGAGTATCATCCAGGAGTACAATATCGACTTCACGACGGTAGAGAGTGTCGACGATGATGAGGTTAGTTCTTTTGGCTTTGATGTGCTCACGTTGTGAATCGTTTTTAGAACGGTGAAGAAAAAATCCCAGAACCACCATCATCAGATGTGCCTCAGGGAGTTCTGCCGCGACTTATTGCGACCCTTGTGAATCGACGTCGTCAGGTCAAGTCCCTGATGAAGGACAAGACAGCTAGTCCCGCGCAGCTTCTTCAAGTGCGTCCTATGTGTGCCTGCAGTTGTCAATTCTATTCTGATCTTGTCATAGTGGGATATCAAGCAGCAAGCATTAAAACTCACCGCAAACAGTATGTATGGTTGCCTTGGCTTCGAATACTCACGATTCTATGCTCGACCGCTTGCCGCTCTCACCACCTTCAAGGGTCGCGAGATTCTGACACATACGAGGGAACTGGCCGAGAGTATGGAGTTGGATGTAGGACTTTTTCGGATCTGCCGCAGTCAACACTGATCTTGTTCTAGGTTGTCTACGGAGACACAGACTCAGTTTTCGTGAACTCAAATGTTACCGAACTTTCGGAAGCCCTTCGCATCTCGGCTGAGTTCAAGAAAGCTGTTAATGAACGCTATAAGCTTCTTGAGATTGATCTGGATGGAGTCTTCCAGCGCCTTCTACTTCTACAGAAAAAGAAGTATGCAGCCATCAAAGTGGAAGATGGGTCGCGAACATCCACAGAGGTCAAGGGTCTTGATATGAAGCGTCGAGAGTATTCTGCTTTGTCCAAGAATGTTTCGCAGTAGGTCTCTCCTTCTCCCATCGTTGCCAATAAGTATGTTGATGTAGTTCAGATATGTCTTGAATCAGATCTTGTCAGGAGAAGCCACAGAGAACGTTGTTGAACATATACATGAATACCTACAAACCGTCAGTGGCAATGTCCGGGAGGGTAAAATCAAGATTGATGACTTCATCATCTTCAAAGTAGGCGTGTTCCGTTCTTGTTATATCATGTACCAACTAGATCATGAACAGCGTCTCGGCAAAGCGCCAGAAGATTATCCCGATGCAAAAAGTCAACCCCATGTACAGGTTGCTTTGCGCATGAAGGCGAAAGGTGGAACTTCACGCGCAGGAGATGTCATCCCGTACGTTTTCTGCCTCGAAGAAGGCAAGGAGACGGCGAAAACTGGACAAGCTGAGCGTGCAAAACACCCTGATGAGGTTCGGAGGGCTGGTTCAGAGCTCAAGATTGGTTAGTCTCCCAGATTCTTGCTAGACAAGTTGTCTGATTGATCCCGCTCCAGATTTTGAGTACTACCTAGCCCATCAAGTGCTTCCACCGATTGAACGGTTGTGCGAGCCCATCGAAGGTACAGACCGAGCGCGATTAGCTGAGTGTCTTGGTACGTCATTGCTATGAACACTATACGGTTGACCGACAAAGCACCTAGGACTGGACCCTGCTAGATATCGTACCTCCATAGGTGGAATCGATGATCGAGCATTCTCCTCTCTTGATTCCCAGATGTCAGATGCTGAACGCTTCAAGGATTGTCAACCTTTCATTGTACGATGCCGACACTGTAAGGGCGAACTCCCCTTCGCACCACTCAATGACAGAAATGTACGCAGTCTTCTTATCCGTCGACAACATTCACTAACAGTCCGACCTAGGCATCAATTATACTGCAAGCTGGTCCATCGTGCCCCGCATGCCAAAAGACCATAAGCCTAGGAAGCCTTACAATGCAGCTTGAGACTCAAATTCGAGCGTTGATTTCTCGCTATTATGAAGGCTGGACAGAGTGCAATGACCGTACCTGTGGCTACCGTACATGCATGATGGGTGTCTATGGTCGCAGATGTCTACGTCCCGGATGTCAAGGAACTGTCACATTCGAAGTAGGTGACCCTCTAATTACGACAATAATTCTGACAAGTAAATTCCTTTTGAGTACTCTGACACTCAGCTGTATAACCAACTCCGATATTTTTCATCGCTTTTTGACGGAGACGCCGTTATGAAGGCCTCAAAAGGCAGTTCTACGGAAGAACAAGGTTTGTCTCAAATTGTCCTGGCAGTATTTTATGCCGATGTGGACATTCTAGAGGCCCTCAAAGTTTTGATTCATTCGAATGCTGGATATCTTCAATCATTGATGGACTGTGTTGAACAGTATCTTGATCAATGTGGTCGCCGATGGGTAGATCTTAGTGCGATTTTTTCTCTCATCAAACTCTAGCTTTCCTTTACTTTGCAATCCACTATGTTCATATGCAGTGATTGACTTTCTTCAACAACTGGAAGCGAGGGTACAGACGAAGATTATACAACCTTAAAGAAGAGTTCTGAGAGTATTGTGAAATCCAGAAATAGATGATTGTAAATGACATCAACTAAACAGACCCACCAATGATAGGGCAAGGATGGGATAAAAAGAGGGTAGCCCCTTGCACAATCTACCAAGCAGTGGGCAAGACAACTATGAGCTTTGGTATGATATCAAATGTTACACAAAGGTATTGAAAGAAAAGTACAAGTTACATTGTTTATCAATGTGCAGACCTCTAATGTACGAGAGGATTTATCTTGTTGGTGACTTGTAGTAATGCACAAAATGCCTCTGTTTGTGGGTTTCTGTAGGATAGTGCTATAGTGTGGAGTCAGTGTGTATAGCATCATTGATCAAGTAAAATACATGCGTTGTGGCGTGCCATCTTTGATTGTTCCAAACTCCGATGGATCTATTGATGGTGCAGTTGCAACAAATTTCTGGCAATCCAGAATTGCCCAACCATCATCAAGTTTCTGAGGCACATGCTCATTGACCCACTTCAATTCACGTTCCACTAGAGCACGAGCATGGGTCTCCGATGGGAATGCGGACTGCGTGCGAGAAAAAGAAAAGTTTGGATGGAAGGCACGCGTAATAGCAAGCCATACAGGGTCGAATGAAAGTGTTGGCTCAGAGAAGGATGACCTGCTCTGATCAGAAGCAGGTACAGGGATGTCAACCACCTGTAAACATTAGTTAGCGATCAAGATATAATTGAGAGATTACCTCAAGAAACCGGCGTTTAGGAAGGCATTTATCGAGAGCCAGAAATTTCGTTACTGATGCCACAGGAGGCAGTGGCTGCACATGTTGCTCCTCGTCCGAAAGAGTGATTTCATCAGGATTGTCCTTCGGTATGTTGGCTGGTTTCTCAATTATTTCATCATCCTCAATCAGAATTTCGTCTGGATTTGCCACTATCGACGCTCCACTTTCGTTACCCGCCCTTCCTACATCGTCATGCGGCACTGTCGCCTCAAAACGCGTATGCAAATGTGCTGAAAACCACCATTTAGGTTTAAGAGTTTTCAACAGGCCCATGAGTGGTGGCGATCCTAAACGCCCGGCGTCAATATCGCCCTTGAAATGCCTTTTGTGTCGAAGCAACCCTCGTATATCACCGTAGTGCTCTATTGATTGTGGCCAGTCATGCGACATGAAAATATCCGGTTGAGGAAGCTAGGTAAGAGTTGATGAAACACTCTGAGAGTACTCGGCTGAGGAAGACCCACAAGAGATAATTTCCGTATACAGAATTCCCGAACGTGGTAAATGCTCCGTTGCGCACTCTTGTCATAGGGAAGCTTTTCGGAATAACCTGTGGAGCATTGGAAAAGCGGAAGAGGTTGATACGATGGAATATCTTACCGCGACGAAAATCATGATCCTTATAGATACCTGAAACACCAGAGATACGAAGGCCGTTCACTATCACACTTCCCGCATACCCAAGGAAGTAGATGTTAGGCGCGAGCCACCCGCCGTGATATCTTGAGGCAAGCCATGAGTTCAGTCGCAGGAACCATGTAGAAGAAAGCTAAGAACGCACAACTCCCATAGATAATTCGAGGCTTCATGGTTTCCACCGATCACGATGGTTAGAATCGGAGCTTGGCTTGCGCCAGAATAGTATCTGTTTCACACAAACCATTTATCAAGTCATTGCAAAAGGGTGCTATCCCACCTACTTGTGAAAGTCTTTTATCTCTTTGTATTTATCGGGAGCAGCCATGACTGTGAGGTCAGACCAGTTCCGCATAGCTTGAAAATCACCACAGACAAGCAGAAGATCCACCTTGTAACCATTCTGTTTTTCGAGATCCGCAATGTGGGCATAGATGGCGTCCAAGTCGCCGTGACAGCATCCCTGTATTGCGATCTGAAAGGCATAGTCTACGTGAGTCTATTCGCGAGAACAAAAGGACTCGTACATACCTTCATAGAGCACCTGCGTGACTCGTCACGTCAGTCAACACGTGTCACAGTCGACTTTTACTTTCCATGCAGCCATAGTCATGAAAGAGCTCTACTCCTGTCGGAACTATTGCTGCAGATTGTGATGTACAAGGTGATCGTGAACGGATGGCATCGAGTGGCATCGTGACAACCCCCGTCACGCCGGGGGGAATCTCAGAGTTTCTGGCATCCAAAGATGTGCTAGACGGCTTTGTGCAAGAGCGACTAGGGCTAGCGCCGATCCCGTAAATCATTCCTTTGATAACATCGTCTCCATCTCCTCGGCAGCCAAGCTCATTCTCTGTTTTCTCTATCGTGTATTCATCTCTGTCGTAAATACAAAGAAGAGTTCGACTTTCTCTATCGTAGAATTCTCTCTGTCGTGAATACAAAGAAGAGTTCGACCTCGATCCAAAAAATCTGTCCCAGCGCACTGTAAGGTCTCATCCGGCGCGCACTCGCTGCTCCATCGTCCGTTCTGGCCCCGTCTGAAGGTCTGCACGTCGTCATCCGCCTTCCAACTGGTGGACGCACAATCCACACTTTTTCCCCGACACAATCCCTCACGTCTCTTTTACGCCTTTGTCGATGCCCAGCTCGTCTCGTCCTCCCTCTCTACATCTGAAGACCCCACGACTTCGCCTGCAGGCGACGCATGGGACACCGTCAATCTCGAAACGTCACTCGAGGAGTAATCACTATCTGCACCCCAATGGTGGGTTTCCAGCTCGTATCCACTTATTCGCGCAGGGAGATACCCTGGAGACCTGGTACGCTCCTTGGAGACATAGGGAGGCAGTCAGCTTATTGTGGAGACGACAGGCGGCGGGAGGAGGGCTTGATCGAAACTGAGGATGACGAATACGAAACTGAAGAGGGTGTCCATTGATTATAAGGTCGCATGATACAGGACTACATACTTTATTGTAATGTACTGAACGTATGCCTTACCAAGACGGCACCTAATTCCTTTACATGATTAGCAAATGTATACTTTTGTAATATCTATGGAGAAATGTCTTCATCTCCGCAGAACACAGGCAGGGATTCCACCTCTGTCATGATTCTACGGCGGTATGCAAAGGGCTTGCCATAGAACGTGTCGAAACCCTCCTGATCCAGCACGAGGACATGTGACTTGAGATCGTCGTTGGTGTGGCGGGCGAGTTGCGTCGGACAATTATTTGTGAGTCTATCCGCCGCAGTGACCAGGGTGAAGGGATGCGAGCCACACACAAGTCGGACCTTCTCGTACTCTTTTTGAACCACACCAATGGACAATGGATAGAGCAGATACTTCGAGAAGCTTTGACTGGATGCAAAGGATATGATACTGGTGTTGGAAGGGTCGTTGCAGGGGCAAAATGACAAATGAATCTGCGAATGCGGCCTTGTCGGCATTAAGGTACACCGTGGGGCATGGGTCTGCACGAAGGATGAGGTCATTCAGATGCTTGGATTTTTCGATCTTGTTACTGAGCTCATTGTATTTGGTTTCTTCAGCAATGTCAAAGTCAAAGGCCACGTCTGCAATAGCCCCCAGATCGCCAAAGATGATGGAGAGTTTGGGCGGAGAAAAGCTGCGCTGAACCTATGTCGGTAGGGGATAGTTGCCCTTGACCCAGGGTATCAAAAGCTTGTACTGAAGAGTTTTTGCATCGTATCGCTCATTCTGAGTCCAATGTAAATTCTTGCAGAAGGGCACCACGCCGGGGTGGTCGGCCAATATCAGTGTTGGAGATTCACGACAAGCGCTGAAGACCGTCATAAATTGGAGGAAGATTCTGCATATGACCGAGTCGATGCCAAAGTCGCATATTGTCACCCAACCTCGTTCAATCAAGTAGGAAAGAGGTTTTTCTTTTCCATTAATCATGAAACTCTGTTGAATCAAATTTCTTTGCCAAGAACATCCAACTCGAAAAGCTCAACCATCAGCCGGTTGTTTTTCTGAAGGATGCTTAAATCACGAATGAAGCAGGGTGTTTGCGTCATTCTGACAACAGCATCGAAGACAGCTGGCCAGTTCTGATCGGCTTTCTCAATACCTGCTCGGATAGTGTTTCTGTCAACATAGCAGAAAGAATCGGATACTGTTTGGTCATGACTGCTCAATTGTTGTAGAATGAACAGCAGCTTGGAAATATCTTGTAGGACCCCTAATATCATACAGGAGCCTTCGGAGACCCAGTGGTTTGGATGGTTTTGTGGCACCGTCACCCGAGCTCGACAGCATGGCATCGATGATGGTCAGCATTGAGTCGACTGTGAGAATTGGAGGTGTGTATCTGATAATGCCAGCTCTAACAAGCGTGGTGCAGTTCAACAAGGTTGTCAAAGAAAGCCCTGAGAGGATGGGGAAGATGAAGGGATACTCTTCACCTTGATCGGGGCCCATGACAACAACAAGTTTACGAACCACCACCCTGAGGATATCTGGATCGACAGCTTGAGTTCCATCTAGATGGATGACGATTATGTTGTTGTTTTCGACTCCATGCAGAATTTGAAGGGCAACGTGAAAGGGTGGCAGTGAATCGTGTTTGAGAAGGGGAATGAGCTGTTGGCGCGTCTTCTACAAGGGTCTGCCGCGACGATGAATGTCCTGATACGCGATAAGAATCGAGACTGCAAGATCCAGCCCCGCATCCTCGACTTGTGAGAATATCTCTGTCGTAAAGTCAATGGTCAGCGTCAATCGGCGCTCATTGGAACGTATCAGCTGGGCTCGGAAAGTTTCAAGTCGCTGCTCCGTCCAAAACAATCTGTCGACGTCTGCCTTGGCTGACAAAAAGTTTCCTGGCGTTGCCTTGGGATCAGAAATGACAGTACGCAGGCTCGAGGGGTCATAGCAAGCTTGTGTTGAAGAGTCAGACTCGTCACACTCGGAGGAGGAGAGTCGTGCATTTGTGCTTGATGGGCGAGATGCTGTAGCATCTTAGAGCAAATTTCTGTCTTTCCGGTTCCAGACGCAGCGCCAATGATTGGAATTTGGATGCGTTTCTTCCAATCAAAGATATGCCCACCCATTTTGAGCTTGAACCTGGAAAGCATCTGGTCACGGAGTGATGTAAAAATATCGTCACAGTGCTGGAGGAGAAATGAATTCCCATACGCTCGCAAAGTTTCTTCCTTCACAGCAGGAGGCTCGCGCCTGGCTTGCTCCTCGGTCCATTGCCGCAGTGTTTCAATAAGTGAATCTGTACTGAATGGTTCCTTCTTCAAAGTATCAAGGTGGTGAATCTTACCCATGACAGCTGTATCCAAGATCCTCTGCCGTTTCGCTACCAAATAGAGCATTAGTACAAATAATAAAAATTGATCCTTATGAGAAAAGGGTACTACCAGGTGGCTCATTCTGTTCTGGAAGCACCACCAAGAAATGAATCCTGTCCATCTCATTGGTGGGCGTACCTTTTCCGTCCGACCACAACTTGTGGAGGTAATCGGTGTCCTTCAATTTCAAGCGCGACCATGTTTCTGTCGAATAGCAATCGGATAGTGATCGAGAGTCCAGCCATTCTGATGAACATAGCAAGTAAGCAGATAATATTATCGAACATGTGAACATTTGACCTCCAGTCCTGCCATACCCATTGTCGTCCTTGTTCTCGATGTCGAGCTTGTAGACGACAAGTTTACCTGCACCTAGGTGATCCAAGAGAGGCTCCTTCGCCTCTTTTATTTATGGCATACTTCAGGTCGATGACTTGTTCCAACTAATCGATCTTCAACTTGATCAGGTTCTTCTCGCCTGGAATGTGACCGTAAAGGGTGATGATCTTTGGCGGCGGCGGCGGCGGCGGCGGCGTTTTTGTCTTGTTCTGCGCCACTGATGCTGTTGAAGGCGATGCCATGATGAGGTTGCCTTAATGATGTTCAAGTTGACGATGTTTCAAAATTCTTTGCAGTCGCCCCAAATTGTGGCGCCATGACGTATATAACCGCTTACAAGCGCAACACAGCGACTATTTCTCTCGCGCACTGGCACCAACGACGATCAACAGGGCGGGATCCCGTCCCTCGTTCCTTTGTCAATCTTGAAAATCCCTCGAGAAGTAATCATGTATTAATATTGTGGGGCTTCCAGCTCGTGTCCGCGTATCCGCGGAGGGAGAGAGCTGGTACGCGCCTTGGAGACATAGATGCGTTCAAGGGAGGCAGTCATCTTGTTGTGAAGATGGTTGGAAGTGTCAGGGAGAGCTTATTAGGAAACGGTAACGGGATATCTCCTTATCGAGTATATTCATTATCTAGTGCCACGATACAGGACTACATCTTGAAGAGTATCGGAGTAATCGTAATATACAAAACGTAGGGTATACTTCCCTTGTGCAAATGTGATTCCCTGGGGTGTACCGTGTCCACGGCCGACCAGGCCTAGGGTCAAGCTTTAATCTCTACATACATCCTTTGAGCTGAGCCGCTTCAAACTATTCTGCTGACGTCGTTTCGTGCTCAGACACCCGTCAAATGAAAATACTTGCATTCTGATTCTCGTTCAGAAAGAACCCTGTCTAGGAGCACGCCACACTTTAGTTCAAGTTCGATGACCGTTAGACCCCAATCTTGGGGTTGATGTTCTGCTTAAGACCGCCGCCCACCTGGCAAGTTGGTGGTCTTCCTGGTGACCGTTGAGACTCTGTCTGGCGTTTCGCTACGCTGCCAACAAAGATTGCATCATCAAAATTGACCCTCTGAAGTGCGCACAGCAAAAGCGTAGACCTTTACGTATAATAAGAACGACTACCAACACCTTGTGAACTTATCGCAAAAACATGAAAAAAAAAAGCATTCACCACCTAAAAGTACACGAAAACAGCAATCTCTAAAACTTATAATCCTTCCCCTTTTTCGAATCGCGCTCCCTCTCCATCTTCTGCTTCTTCTTCGCCATCTCCTTCGCGACCATATCCGAAAAGTCCTCCCTATTCCCTCCCGGCACCCCCGCCGAGCCCCGCGAATGACTATCATACTTCCGTCGGAGCTCGTCCTCAGTCAACCCCTCAAGCTCGCTCGCGTCAATCGACACATCCACGCCATTGGCCTTGCGCTACAATACCCCATCCCATCAATCTCGAGCGTCACTTCAAATCAAACAAAGCCACCGACCTTTGTCCCCCGCTCGTCACCAAGAACAGGCAGGGGCGCACCCGAAACAGCGCTGACGTCGTACCCCCTTTCGCTGCCCATGAGCCCGCGGACCGACGTCTGTTTCTCGGGGACGACCTGGTAAAGCGACCGCGGGCCCGCGTCCGCCGCTTCCTGGATCGTGCGCCCCTTGCGCAGTTCCAAAAAGTCGGGAGTCTCGAGGCCGCCCGCGACGGTGGAGACGACGCTGGCCATGCCCGAAGGCGTTTCCATGCCGGACGGCGTCTGGAGTCCGTCGGCGGGCGCAGGCTCGGCTTCTTCTTCCTCTTCCTCTTCCGACTCGCTCTCTTCCTCCTCCTCCTCTGCAACAGGGGTAATTGAATCGGCGACAATAGTAAGAGAATATAAATACCTTCTTCTGGTTCGAGTTCACCCCACGTGTTTTTGTCGATCGGTTCTCCTGCCTACATCACGACTTTGAGACGCGGCGTAGAATAAACAATAGAGCGACTGACCCCCGAGTCTGTAGCTTTAGGTAGAACACCAAATACATCACCGTACAACGGCCGATTATACTCGTCGAGCGGCGGCTTTCCCCATCCACCGGGATGGAACCCCCACTGTGCTCTGAAAAGCGCAAGCTCAACGACTGCGCGCACGAGAAACAAACGACACGAACCCTTCAGGGATCGGGCAATTCAGCCCCGGTATTCTAAGCGTTGGGTAACTCGGCGGTGGACCGAACCGCTGCATGCTGATCAACCACGGCGGCGGGGCGAGCGGAGGGATCGACAGCGCCTCGACCAGTTCAGGCGACAGATCCCCCGGTCTCTTTTCCTTGAGCGACGTCTCAAACTCCTTGCCCTCATAATACCTACACAGAAGCTTGCAATCAACACAAACCAGGCACCCAAAAGCGCAAAAAAAACCAACATCTCTCCAAAGCCCGTAACGGGGGGCTTTGTCTGGAACTTGAAGAACGCATCGTGCAATTTCTGATAGTCGATATCAATCTTGCCCATCTTCGGCTGCACCCTCTCGCGCGTCTTAGCCTTGAGCGACATGTTCGCCTCCTTCTCCTTGACGGCATCGCGCATCGTCGCGATGCCCGTGTCCGCAATATACGCAGGGAGCTGGAACGGGGGTTTCTCAATACCGCGCTTACCCTGCAAATAGTCCCGCTTCGCGCTCCAGTGTATCGGGATCGGGACGGTATTGCGGTAGCTCTTCAGGTGGAGGAGGAGCCGGGGGTCGGCGGCGGTGACGTCCGTCCACTCGACGACTTCGGGCTTCTTGACGAGCTGCTTGAGCTCCGCGACGGTAAGCCGCGCGAGCTTGCGCTGCTTCTTCTTCGAGAGGGGCTTCTTCTTCTTCTCCTCGTCCGAGTCCTCGCCGGACTCCATGTCGTCGTCCGAGTAGATGACCTCGCCCTTCACGGGCGCCGCGGCCTTTTCGTCCTATGTACGGGGGCAGTGTGGGCACCGGGCACTTGATCCACGGAGGGGTAGACAGACACGCACTGTATTGTCATCTGGGGGGAGCTGGAAGCGAGCAAACACGTCGGAGAAGACCTCAAGCGCAGAGTCACTGAGCTCAAACTGCTCAGAGACGTACACGAAATTATGATTATCCGCAACAACTTTCTTCGGGCTGGGCGCGTTCTGCGCTGCGCTCAGCACAAATGAAACAACCGTCGAAGATGGGTCCACGCACCGTAGTGGCCTCTGCCTTTTTCTGTTTTGCCTTGAGCCTCCTCAGCTGGTTCTTGGAACGAATTTTGACATCCTGCTTCTCCGCAACACCGTTCACTGCCGCGACCTGGCTGACCATTAAGTGTACGAGGGTAAGAAGGGTCGTGGGAACTTTGACTAAAAATAACCCAATATATTTGTTCCTACATATGATACACTGCCTACGTACACTCAAAACAGTCCAGCCAGATCAGCAAATGGATCTTTGCCCTGCGGCGCAGAGTTGGCCACGCTCGGTGTTGGCGCCGGCGCCGGCCCCTGCGATGTCAGCCCAAAATAATTAGGCGTCGGCTGCTGCTGGTTGACTCTCGGAGTGCTGGGTAACTTGATAGCTGCTGGCGGGGTGGCGGTCAATGTCGGGGGGGTCATCGTTGGTCGTGCTATGCTTGGGGCTCCGACACCACTGGCCATGAGTAGGTTCGTGCCAGAGCCATTTGATGGTTGTGGTGCGGGGGCAGAGAAGAGGTCGTGGAGGTCGTTGATTCCTGGGGGCGGAGCAGACGGGGAACTGTCGTCGAAATCGATAAGAGAGAGACCGTTGGCGGCGCTTGCGGCGTATTCTGCGGGTATAGGATTTGATGCTGTTGCATAGTCGCCCTTTTTGTATGCCTCGTAGCGGCTGAGGACGGTGTTGATCTGGTCGTTCATCTGAAGAAAGGTGTCTGTGATGTGTCAGAAACGGTGCCGCGATGCATGCCAACGACTGACCGAGGGATTCTGGGTCGTCTGTCTGCGCGTCGGAGATCCATTTCTGCAGTTTGGGCCGTGCAGATGCGAGGATGGAGGATACTTGCTGCTGGATGATAAGACAGAGTCTCGGCTGTGAAAACGCACGCACATCATAGACATCGCCCTTTGCAAACTGCTCGCCTCGCTGGGTGTCGACGTTATCGAGCATCTCGTTGAGCAAGATGACCTTTTGCTCGAGCTTGTTGAGTTCGGTGAGGGCTTGGGTGCGGTAATCGGGCTTGGCGTCGGGATCCGCGCCAGCAAGAGCCTTCATGAGTTCCTGAGCGGCAGCGAGGTCGCGGGGAGTGCCCCGGCGTATGAGTTCCTGCAGCTTGGCGGACTGGGCGGCGCGGTCCTCCTCCTCGAGTTCCTCTGCGGTTTTGAGGTTCTGTGGCGCGGTCAGACGCCGACTGGAGGGATTGCGGCAGACTCACTGCGGTGGCGTCGCCGGGCGACTGATGGCGGTTGACCTCCCGGAAGCGGTAGCCCTTGAATGTGAGGAGTCTGTGCATGTCCCTGATGTTGCCGAGGTCCTCCTTCCATCTCGACTCTACACAGATGGAGTTCTTCCAGGTGTGTATGAGGTCGAGGATGCGGGACATGACTGGGCCGGGGAAGGGGGGCGGGCGTTCAGGGAAGCGTCGGACGAGCTCATTGAGGAACTCTTTGGTGGAGATCTGGAGGTGGAAGGGATAGCCGCACTGGGCGACGAGGGAGTCGAGGAGGGCGAGGGCGAGGATGGCGACGTGGGGGTTGCGGTGGTTGGCGAGGCGGGCGACGGCGACGGCGGCCTCGCGCGGCGTGTTTGCCTTTTTGGCGTTGATGTGCGCGGCGACCTGGAGATGCGCGGCGTAGTTGGGCTCGATGAGCGCGGGGTCGCAGGCCCGGGCGATGAGGAGTTCGAGGGGCGACATGGGGGGAGGGCGTGACGGGTGACAGAGGTGGTGATGGGTGACGGGGGTGGGTGACCGTGACGAGCCTTTGTGATGGTAACAGACGCCTCCGTGACAGTCACACCCTCCCCCATGCTCCCTTACAATCTGTGCGCTCATCTGCAAAACGCCTTCCGCGCGCGCCACCAAAAAGTCGTCGTCGACCACACAACGCAGAACCTCGGCATCCTCTCCATCCTCCTCCGCGCCGGCTTCGTCTCCAGCATCGCCCGCGGCACCGTCGCCGCCCCCGACCCCGCCCAGTTCCACGCCGCAGGCGACGCCCAGCGCCGAATCTGGGCCAGCCTCAAGTACCGCGACGAGCGCCCCGTCCTCAACCACATGCAGCTCGTCAGCAAGCCCAGCAAGCGCATCTTCATGTCCCTCACCGACCTCCGCCTCATCTGCTCCGGCCGCAGAGCACAGCAGGTCAAGCCCCTCGGCATGGGCGAGGTCGCCGTCGTGCGCACAAAGGACAAGGAGAACGAGTGGCTCGAGGCCCGCGAGGCGCTGCAGATGGGGCTCGCAGGCGAAGTCATCTGTCGCGCCCGCTGACACCAGTGAGCCCTTTCCGTCTGCGCATCGCCACCCTCTGACGCGTCGCAGAAAATTTCGCTACTACTACATTCTACTAACTGTTAATCCGACGCTCATGCCGTTGCAAGCACCTCTGGTGCAATCCGCTGCTCCACCAAGTTTAGCTTGTTGACCCAGTCGCCCAACCGCTGCGACAGCATCCCAATCTGCTCCCGCGACAGCACGCGCGGCTGCACCCAGGTAATCTGTGCCTTTTGCTCCACCTGGTCAATCGACCCGCGAATGAGCTTGAGACTGCCAAACCGTCAGCCTGCGTCACACAACCACGCGCATAGCTACCTCAAAGCCTTCATGACCAAATGCTCCACCTCGTCAATGGGCAACCGCGTCTCCTCTGCTATCGTCTGGAAACTCATCGTCCTGTTGTTTGCACTGCGCTTGAAAACAGACTCGATCAGCGCCATGAGACAAATCTTCTGCCGTAAGAATGCAAAATTCTCTTGCAAAATCGGCTGCGATCCATGAGCACACGCAGAGCTCGATAAACATTTACTCACCACTTGTGGGAACAGCGGCGCGAGCGCCTCAAACTTGCCAATGCTGCCCTCGTTGAACGTAAACAGCAGCTTCTTGATCCACTCGTGAGGTGTCCCGTTCAGCGCGTCCAATATCGGATGCATCAGCTAACCAACCTTGAGCACGCGCGCGCATCATAAGAGCAACAGGTCCTCACCAGCTCGCCAAAATTGTAAATAGTGTCTCCGAGGAACGCAGATATCCCCAAATCATGCGCCCTCCCCAGCCTCTCCTCGGGCGTCATATCCGTATCAGTATCCACACACGCCAGGTAAAGCAGCGAATGCTTATAGTAAGGTCCATACTCTGCCCGCGCCTGCCTCTCGTGAGTCGAAATACGAACAGTTCCGTAGAGACAAACCTTGTAATAATCCGCCGCAACCCCATAATACGCCGCATTGACACCAGTATCCACGCCCTCGAGCGTATCCAGCACCTTCCACGCCGCGTCCATATCCGTCTTTGTCCCCTCCAAATCGCCATACAGCAGCTTTGCATGCGCGATCGTCGCAAGAAGCAACACGTGGGCCTCCTGCGACTTTTCCCTGTCGATCCTCGCCAACAACGACGTCAAAAACGCCAGATGCGTTTGCGGGTCTCACCGAAACGTACTTAGCGACGACGGTCGATAGCAAAACTCGAAAAAAAGAAGAACGCACTATCAATCTCCTTCGACACCTTGACGCCCATCTCCACGAGCCGGAGCTGATTGATCCTCCCCTCGAAATCCCTCACGAAGCGCTCGAACACATCCACGCGGTACGGCCTGCTCTGCTCGTCGTCGAAGAACGCCTTGAGCTTTTGCGTCAGCTGGTGCCACAACCTGCAATGCCAATGCCAACGTCAGTTTCAATTCAAATTTCAATTCCACGCCCGGGCCATGATGGCGACGAGAGAGGGCGCCGGGACGCACTTTCGTATGTGGAGGCTGCGGAAGGACTCAAAGTACGGGTGCAGCGCGGGCGGCGTGCCCGAGAGCGCGCTGGCGATAAAGTCGTCCAGGACGAGTTTGGGCGGGTTCGAGGCGTCGGTTGCCATTGTGGTCGTGAGGACGCGTCAGTTGTTTGGCGTGCGCAAATAACGCGCACGCGGGCAGTTTCTTTGTTTCCGTCAACACTCCCGTTACTAACGTTTCCGCTTGGTTAATGTTTGCTGTAACAATGTGCTCCTATGTACACTTTGGGCGATCAGAGTAACGGTCATGGTTCATGTAGCACAAACTCGATGCGCTGCAGCAGTCTCGTGCCAATGAACGCGTGGGGCTCCTTTCCTCGAAACTCAAACCTGCGTGGGGATCGAGCAGCGCACCAAGTCCCAGATCCTGTTTTTTGCAAATCGGTCCTTGTCTCCATCGATTCCAAGGCTTGGGCCTAGGTGCAGCACTGTGGGAAACTCCTTTACATAGAAAGTTCGATTCACGCTCGCCCCGGCCGCTCAACTCTTTTCTCAAATCGGGTCACCGTCGTATCACTTCGCGGCCAACGCATTCTGTTTTTTGCCTGTGCCCAAATCGGTCCTTGTCTTCATAACTTGGGCCTAGATGCAGTGTGTGGGAAACTCCTTTACATAGAAGGTTCTCTCGATACCGCAGTTAGGGTGGGCCCGCTCAAACTCACGAGAATGATTCAGGCTTGGGCCTAGGTGCAGCACTGTGGGAAACTCCTTTACATAGAAGGTTCTCTCGATACCGCTGTCGGGTGGGCCCCATCAGACTCACGAGAAGGATTCACGCTCGCCCCAGCTGCTTAGCTCACAGACTCTTTTCTTGAATCGGATCACTGTCGTACCTCTGCTATTCCTGGGACGCCAACGCATTCTGTTTTTTGCCTGTTCCGGAATTGGCCCTTGTCTTCATAAATCGGGCCTAGATGCAACACTGTGGGAAAATCCTTTACATAGAAAGTTCGATTCTCGCTCGCCCCAGCTGCTCAACACCGTCGTATCATCTCGGGGCCAACGCATTCTGTTTTTTGCCTGTTCACAAATCGGTGCTTGTCTTCATCGATTCCAAGGCTTGGGCCTAGATGCAACAGTGGGAAACTCCTTGACATGAGATGTTTTCTCGATACCGCTGTCAGTGTAGGCCCACTCAGACTCACGAGAAGGATTCAGGCTCCCCCAGCTGCTTAGCTCACAGACTCTTTTCTCGAATTAGATCATCGTCGTACCTCTGTCATTTCGAGACGCCAACGCATTCTGTTTTTTGCCTGTTCCAAAATTGGCCCTTGTCCTCATCGATTCCAAGGCTTAGGCCTAGATGCAACAGTGGGAAACTCCTTGACATGAGAGGTTCTCTCGATACTGCGATCCATCTGCCGCTGTCACCAATGACTACATTCCTTCTCTTGACATGGTAAACAACTGTCTAGCGCAGATCGAAGGGTGGATCGCTCAGATTATCAACCAGATATGAGTGCTCATTCCCGCACTGCCGCCAATACAAATCACTCAAAAGGAAGTACGGCAGTTCATGAAAAAGCGCCAGCCTTATCTCACGCGGGCTAGCCTGCCCTGCACATAGCCTCAGCTGCCAGTAACCGATAACCGCAAGACACAGAGCGTCATCCAGATCAATGGCGATCGACTTTGGGCGTACATCTTACTTGTCTGTGACCTTGACCAGACGATGGGCTATACGCTACAATATCCATTACTCGAAGTTGGATTGATCAAGTGACTTCAGAACCACGAAGCGCTGAGTAGTGGACATACGTTTCAAGTGAAAGTGTTGCCACCATCGTCGCACGCTGTTTGCTTCTCGTCGCGAAAAGGCCGCATCTGCACATCTTAAAAAGAAGACTGTTTTTCACTTATCCTGATACAGAATTCCCATGTTGGACATCATCTCTGACCTAGGTGTCATCTCATTTGTGGCTGTTCTCTATCTCTACTTCAGGAGACGCAAGGATGCTACAAGGTTGCCTCTTCCACCTGGTCCCAGGAGGCTGCCTTTCATAGGGAACCTTCTCGACATACCAAAAAGGTTTGAATGGATAACCTATCACAAATTGTGCAAGGAATTGGGTGATTAATACCCTGACATGTCTGTAGTCGCGAATGCTGATAGTATTCTAAAGGCTCTGATATCATTCATCTTGATATTGCAGGCACGTCGATCATAGTCTTGGACAATGAGCGAATGGCCACGGATTTGTTGGAAAAGAAGTCTTCAATCTACTCCAGCAGGTGCATATCCATAAGCAATATCTCGTGCGAACCTCATTAAGACTTTGTCACAGAATGAGGATGCCAATGGTTAATGAATTAATGGGATGGGATTTTCACGTCGCCTGGATGCCGTATGGTGAGTCCACCAGCGTTTTATGCGCAAAATCCGACAAGTCCGGCGTTAGGTGATTACTGGTGAGTATTGCTCCCTATCCCTACAAACTCTAACAGTAAAAAACCATCTTGTTTTGAAGGCGCCAACACCGTCGATTATTGCACCAAGAATTGAATACGACAGCTTCCGCGCGTTTCCGCCCTTACATATCGAAAGCTACTCATGGTCTGCTTCGTGCTCTACTAACCTCATCGGACGACCTAGACAGTAACCTTCGGCAGTCCGTGAATCGCCCATCTCTTTCTATCCAGCATATCTCATAATATATCTAGGATGGCGGGTGAGACCATCATCGGATGGACATATGGGCTCGAAATACAGCCCAAGAATGATTATTATGTCGAGACTGCGCTCAAGGGCGTTCGTCCGCTCTTCGAGGCGGCTGTTCCGGGTGCATTCCTTGTCGATATGGTCCCTATCCTCAAGAAGGTACCTGGTAGGATGCCTTTCGCCGGGTTTAAGCGTAAAGCGAGGCAATGGCGCAAGCTCGCTTTGGATATGGTTAATATACCTTATGAAGCGGCTAAGCGTAACATCGTAATTTTTCCCTTCCCCCGCTCGCGAATATTCTCTCTCCACGAGCTAATAGGAAAATGGCGACACTACCCCGTCCTTTACATCGAGGTGTCTGCGCAATATGGACGAGTCACGCGATATCAAACTACAAGAATACATCATCAAGTCGACGGCCGGAACGATGTATTCAGGTACTCTTCTATTCCCTTCATACTGATAGCACGATTCATTCTGGTTGCGACACCACAGCCGGCTCAGATACTGTAATTTTCACATCACAAAAGTAACAATTACTGGCTAACTAGCTGACCATATCAAACAGACCGTATCAGCTATCGCATCCTGCATCCTCGGCTTGCTCGAGAATCCCATGGTGATTAAAAAGGCACAAGAGGAGCTCGACCGAGTCCTCAATCCTAATCAGCTTCCGACCTTTGCTGACGAGGATTCGTTGCCTTATATCACTGCGATTACAGAAGAGACTTTGAGGTGGAGGGACGTCGCCCCAATTGGTACGAACAGCGATCTTAACCTACGTTCATTCCGTGACAGTGTTTGAATAGCTGTACCGCACCTTCTCGATGTTGACGATGAATACATGGGCTACAGGTTCCTAAGGGTTCCGTCATCGTTGCGAATGCATGGTAAGTAACGTTGGTGGAAACCAAGTCGGACCTATTGATCAATTATCCTGACTTGAATAAGGGCCATGCTCCATGACGAGAAGGTTTATCCTCAGCCATTTGAATTCAACCCAGATAGATTTATGAAAGACGGAAAGCTGAATCCGGATGTGAGGGACCCGATGCATGTAGCATTTGGATTCGGTCGCCGGCAAGTTCGAACATTATTTCGGCGTCATCTCTGCCTTATTTATTTTTAAGTGTATGTCCTGGACGTAATATGGCACTCTCCGCTGTCTGGATAGCCATTGCTTCTATCTTCACTGTCTTCAACATTACAAAGGCGCGTGACGAGGACGGAAACGTTATTGAACCGTCTCATGAATATGAACCTGCCATAGTCTGGTGAGCTCTCTCAGTAGTTAGTTCGATCTATTCGATTCTCACCCAATCTAGTGTACCTGTACCATTTAAGTGTTCGATCACTCCGCGGTCGAAACAAGCAGAAGCTTTGATCAGAGCAACGATAAACGAAGAATATCGTTTCTGAACTGAAGATGTGTATCAGGTCTTCTCTCTTTAAACGAGCGGAACAGAATGTTCATCTGTCCTGTATCTATCTCATCCCGTCGAACACACAATTAATTATGATTTTCTCTGTATATCGGGGTGCTCTTTGCTCAATTGATTACTTTCCAGTGAGTCTTAATTCATTTAATCGTACCAACTTGATGTGTCCTTGGATTTCCTGCAAAACCCAGGGTTGCTCAAGGCGGCTCTTGACGCTTTTGGTGTTGACGCATCAATTGTTTGTCCGACACGAAAACTCGCTCGTGACTTGGAAAACTCCTTCAAAGTATATTATCTCCATACTGCGTGTCTGATGCACTGCAGCTTTCACCAATACCCCACTTCAATTAACATTCTTGTTAAGCCTTGACTATGTCATGTCCGCGAGATGCTAAGCGAGATCGGATCCGTCCTAAAATCAGCGGCAACGGACTTGGGGTGGTGTCTATCGTGCTTCCAGGAATCAGTTCTCTCGCTGATTTCAACCTTCTCAGTGTGGCGTATCAATCTTGACCCCATATGAGGCTATAACAATACTCAAAGCTGGATTGGTCAAGTGACTCGGAAAACCATAAAGCTTCTGAGCAGTGTGGATTTTGGGTTCGATCGGAAGTGCCCATCATCATCGTGCGCGATTTACGTTTCATCGCAAAAAGGAAGCATCCGCAGACTTTAAAGAGACTGTTATCCATTTATGCCCTGACCCTGACTCCCCTATGGTGAACATCATCTTCGACCTAGGTGTTATCTCATTTTTGGTCGTTCTTTATCTCTATTTCAAGCGATACAAGGATGCTGCAAGATTACCCCTTCCACCTGGTCCCAGGAAGCTGCCTTTCATAGGGAACCTTCTTGACATACCAAAAAGCTTGGAATGGATAACCTATCACAGACTGTGCAAGGAATTTGGTGATTGATGCCCTGACATATCTGCAGACGAATGTTGATATTATCTCAAAGGCTCTGATATCATCCATCTCGATATTGCGGGCACGTCGATCATCGTCTTGAACAATGCGCAAATGGCCACGGATTTGTTGGAAAAGAGGTCTTCAATATACTCCAACAGGTGCATGTCCATCAGCAAAATTCCGTGCGAACCTCATTAAGACTTTCTTACAGAATGAGGATGCCAATGATCAATGAATTAATGGGATGGGATTTCAATGTCGCCTGGATACCGTATGGTAAGTCCACCAACTCGTTTTATGTCTCAATTTCGTCAAGTCCAGTGTTCAGGTGATTATTGGTGAATATCAGTCCTCATCCCCCACGGCCTTTAACAGTAACACAATTCATCTTGAAGGCGTCAACACCGCCGCTTATTGCACCAAGAATTGAACGCTGCAGCCTCCATGAATTTCCGACCTTACGTATTGAAGGCTACCCATGGTCTGCTCCGTGCTCTACTAACCTCACCAGATGACCTAGACAGTAACCTTCGGCAGTTCGTAAATCATCCATCTCTTCTATTCAGCATATCTGGAAATCTATCTAGGATGGCGGGTGAGACCATCATTGGATGGACATATGGGCTTGAAATACAACCCAAGAATGATTATTATGTTGAGACCGCGACCAGGGCAGTTCGTCCGCTCTTCGAGGCGGCTATTCCTGGCGCATTTCTTGTCGATTCGGTCCCTATCCTCAAACAAGTACCTGACTGGATGCCTTTCGCCGGCTTCAAGCGTAAAGCGAGGAAATGGCGCAAGCTCGCTTTGGATATGGTTAATATACCTTATGAAGCGGCTAAGCGTAACATTGTAATTTTTCTTTTCGTCTTCGCTCGCATCTATCCTGCTTGAATTGAATGAAATATAGGAACATGGTGACACTGCTCCGTCTTTTACATCGAGGAGCCTGCAAAATATGGACGGGTCACGCGATATCAAGCTGCAGGAATACATCATCAAGTCGACGGCCGGAACAATGTACACAGGTAATGTTTCATTCCTTCCATAATGTAATAGCGCGATTTGATTATTCTGTGCAATCTCACGACACCCCAGCTGGCACAGATACCGTAATTTCCATGTCGTTCAAGTAAACACTACTTGCTTATCAAACTGGACAGACCGTATCAACTATCGCATCCTTCATCCTCGGCTTGATCGAGAATCCTACGGTGCTCAAAAAAGCACAGGAGGAGCTCGACCGAGTCCTTGAGCCTAACCAGCTGCCGACCTTTGCTGACGAGGATTCGTTGCCTTATATCACTGCAATTACAAAAGAGACTTTAAGATGGAGGGTCGTCACTCCAATTGGTACGAACAAAGATATTTCGACTCACGTTCATTCCGTGACAGTGATTGATTGACTAGCTGTACCGCACCTTCTCGATGTTGACGACGAATACATGGGTTACAGGCTTCCTAAGGGCTCAGTCGTCGTTCCAAATGCATGGTAAGTAACGTTGGCAGAAAGCAAAACGTGACTATCAATGAATCTTTATAAAACAGGGCCATGCTCCATGATGAGAAGTTTTATCCACGGCCATTTGAATTCAACCCAGATAGATTCATGAAAGACGGAAAGCTGAATCCGGATGTGAAGGACCCAATGCATGTAGCATTTGGATTCGGTCGCCGGCAAGTTCGAAGTTATTTCTGTGTCCTCATCCTAATTTATTTTAGTATATGTCCTGGACGTCACATGGCCTTCACCGCTGTGTGGATAGCTATTGCTTCTATTCTCACTGTCTTTGACATTACAAAGGCCCGTGACAAGGATGGAAACGTTATTGAACTGTCCCATGAATATATATCCGCCCTTGTCTGGTTAGTTTTCGACAGTTGGTTGGATCTATTCGGTTCTGACCCTATCTGCTTAGTGTACCTCTACCATTCAAGTGTTCAATTACTGCACGATCGAAACAGACAGAAGCATTGATCAGAGCAACGGTCAACGAAGAATATCATTCTTGAATTGAATATGTGCATCAAATTCTTGCCTCGACGAGAAGACGAGAATTTTCATCTGCCCTGTATCTCATCCCGTAGACCACAATTGATTATGTTTTTCTTTGTATATTGGGGTGCTCTTTGCTGATTACCTGCCGGCGAGTTGTAAATTGTTTCATCTCGTCATCTGCTATCCCCTTTGGCTTCTTCCACATAACCAATTTGCTACAGTGATAATGGCGGTCTGTCATGCTTTCAGGGCTTCCTGCTTGAAGTTCGGCCTACAACAACCGCCTGAAGTATATCAAACGGAGGTGACAAATGATTCCTTTCGTGCCTTCTTCCACTGCTATCTGTCAGAAATGTCAATCTTGACTGCAGAACTATTGACTCGGAAAACAGTGAGCATGTAGTAAAGCAAGACATCGTATGTACGAAATTTATCAGGAAAAATCCATCTTTTGAACTGGGGTAGGGCGCAAAGTCGTCAATTGGAACTCAACTTATCCTGCTTATAATACAAAGCGGATACGTTCAGACATCCTTCGAATTATGCGCTTTCTGCTAGCTGATACGGAGTTTTATGTCTCCGATTGATCTCTGATCGGTTGCGGATCTTTGAAACTGCCAGTCTTGTCTCTATCCTTCCAGATTCAAGACACCGCAAAGTCGGATGATCTATCTCTGTGCTGAAGACGTTCGTGTACTAAACAGCCATTGCACTCTCGTCTCTCCATACAGCATGGCGACGGACCTTCCTTAAATGGACAGAAAGACCTGCACTCCGTTGCTTATCCATGACCGGAAAACTTGGCCATTGTCTTCCAAAAATCTCCTTTAAAGGCTATTTTGAAAATATGGGCTTGACAAATCCACTGTAATTCCCTTATTCTGTTGTCATCAGCGACGCATTGACCTCCTCCTGCCTCTATAGGACGATTGGCTCGCTAAATAACTTTTTTCGCGCCTTTTAGAGTAATAACCCAAAAAGTGGGTGAAAACCAATCCTGCTGCTCAGGACCTTTGGAAGGATGAGGGATTGCATTAAAGGCGGGACGCAACC
>JAGGAQ010006045.1:0-51649 GCA_017657225.1 Termitomyces sp. T69sscA | reverse complement strand
GGCAAGCCCAGCCTAGAAGCATACGAAATTCAACTGTGGAAAGGCAAACTCACGTAGAAACCACGAACGCGCGCCCGTCGGAATCAAGGCAAGCCCAGCCTAGAAGCATACGAAATTCAACTGTGGAAAGGCAAACTCACGTAGAAACCACGAACGCGCGCCCGCCGGAAGTAAGGCAAAGCCAACCTCAAAGTATACGACATTCAACTGTCGAAAGACAAACTTACGTAGAAACCACAAACGCGCGCCCGTCGGAATCAAGGCAAGCCCAGCCTAAAAGCATACGAAATCCAACTGTGGAAAGGCAAACTCACGTAGAAACCACGAACGCGCACCCGCCGGAAGTAAGGCAAAGCCAACCTCAAAGTATACGACATTCAACTGTCGAAAGGCAAACTTACGTAGAAACCACAAACGCACGTCCGCCGGAAGTAAGGCAAAGCAGATCTGAGAACGTACGACACTCAACTATGAAGCAGACTCACGTAGAAACCACAAACGCGCGCCCACCGGAAGTACAAACCCGATTGACAGGAGGCGCTCAGACTTCAACGGCGGTAAGGAAAAATGATGTAAGAGAAACGTCACGGCCTGCCAAAACGGATAATGGTTCGTCATTTGCACAGCCCAATTTGCAGCATACGGATACTGTCCGATCCCCGACGGCAGAAAGGCGAAGCCGTACAGGAGAACCAGGACATCTTACAACAGCGGTAATTAGTACGCCGAAAGCACAAACCCCGCTGCAGCACACAGCTCTATCCTCAGCGGCGCAAATCAATTCTAATGCAAGGGAATCAAGACAACTAGCAGAGACGAACACGATTCCTTTGGCACCATACCCATCATCTGGAGAACAGCTTCCAAGGGTACGGGGAGCTTCGTCAACAGCGCAAACTCCATCATGGCGTACAGAAAGCGGTCAATCTTCAAGGCAACCTCATGTAGAATTAACAAGACAGATTATAACAACGGGTGTGCGCCAGTCAACATTACAAACCCAAATACAGCATACCGAGAGCGTCCAATCTTCGGCAGTAGAAAGGCAAAATCGTACAAGAGAAACAGTGGGCTCGCACACACCAACAGTGCAGACTCAGTCCCGGTACACAGCCAATGCTCGATCTCAAGACTTCGACAACTCTAATCTTCGCTCGTACGAAATAGCGTTGTAATTCTTATGTGTACTAACGCCTATCACCTAGGAACAATGGCTCTGAAACGGCTTTTACTCCTGGGCGAGGTGAAGACTTAGTGCGCGCTCAATATATCACGTTTGAAGCGCAAATAGCCGATGAAGAGGAGGACCTATTAGACGCTCTGCAGCTATCTATCTTCGAGGCAGATTCTTCAATGAGTCTGGACAGGCCACAAGGACATAAAGACATTGACGCACCGGCAGCACAGTCGTCAAATTCTGCAGACTCTACGTGTGGAGTTTGTATAGAAAACTACCGAGAAGACTTAGTTATTCGAGTGCCAGGTTGTCAGCACGTCTTTTGTGAAGATTGTCTGAAACGTACGGTACAAGCAAATTTACAATCTCGCAAGTTCCCCATCCATTGTCCTTCGTGTACGATAGACAAAGGAACAGAAGTCCCAAGCAGTATGTTTTTACTACTAATATTCTTCTAGTCGATCTAATGCTTCTCAGTCATCGATGAACCTATCATACGAGAGCTTGGTATAACCGGCAGGGATATGGAAGTATTTGAAGAGCTGCAAAACTCGACTGTGTCCATCAAAATCACTTGTAACTCGTAAGACGTCTCCAGATATGCTCGCTCATGATTGAGGGAACTTCGTTCAGGTGCAAGAATTCGGTTCTCGTCGATAGGGCCGACTATAATGAAACAAGTGAAATCTCATGTCCTGTAGGCTGTGGGCACAGATGGTGCAAGGAATGCCAGCAAAAGATAAATCGCGAGGGACCACAACATTCGTGTAACAGTACCGCGGAGTTGCACAACCTTTCAAAAAGCCAGGGATGGAAACAATGTCCAGGTGAGGGCCGTTGACGTACAAAACCAACCTTTTCTCACCGACGATTTACAAGGTTGTCGCACGCTGATTGAGAAGACCCAAGGATGTAATCATATGGCTGTAAGGACTTTCCCAATTTCAAAAATTAGTGTCCTATTGACTCGGGACGTTGAAAACGTTCTTTTTTAAGTGTCCGGCCCCAGCGTGTAATACGTAAGTGTATTTGTCGTCCTCGATGTCCTCAGTATAATTCAATCGTCATACAGCCACTTCTGCTATAACTGCGGACGTCAAATCATCAGATCCAGCAACCCAGAAACAGTCAAATTTTCTGTAATGTTCCATGATTGCGATAACCCTTCACTGGATTCCTAGTATGCTGTTGGCTCACTGATTTCCCTTGGCAGGAAGCTGGTTCGATCAAGCACAAATATATGCCTTCAGTTCCAGACGGTTTCCTTAGTTGATCAAATAATAAGTCCCTGTTGAGACAACCTGTATTGTGGTATCTAGTGTCCTGGATAATCTATTCATGTACATAAAACGTGTGTCGAGACAACTTGTCATGAAAAGTATTTGAAGCGGCGCTAACAACATTGACATACTTTTGAGTTCATCCGTGTGTTGGGCTGCAGCCACCAGCTGGTGTACATCCTCAGGTAGGCCTGTCATCGTATCCTACCACCGGTCGTGTAATTCAACCGTTCGCGATCATCCAACAATGTATTCTGGGCAGCCTAGCAACTTTAGAAACCTTTGACTCGGAAGAGTGGGCAAGTCCAACCCAATCCGGCAGAAAGTCAAAACGACACCGGAAGAGACACGTCCTAAACACTGCTACATACTTTTAATGACAGATGTACATAGGTGAAATGTTGACACGTATGTCTTAGTAACAGCGAAGAGTTCTTGGAGTATTTTTGTATGATCATTTTTGATAGAGCCCTTCCTTGCTAAGCAGGACCATCGAATACTGTACTTGTTGAAGGACTGTAAATTAATTTCTTCGAGATACAGGAAGTGCCAAAATTGATCTGCATGATGGCCATTCTGCAGTGTTAAATTCAAAGTGGCACAGATAAGGTATCAAGCGGTTGATGTTTATAATTTTTCTTTCCTGTGCCAAAGTCTCCAACGATGTGCCCAGCTTCGTCTTTGCTCCTCATCATGTATTTGTAGATGACGAGTCCCTCAAGACCAACAGGACCTCTGGCATGTATCCTCCCTGTGCTTATGCCAACCTCTGTTCCATACCCATACCTGAAGCCGTCTGCAAACCGCGTACTCGCATTGACGAACGTACTTGCAGAGTCGACACCACGGCAAAACGTCGATGCAGAAGACGCGGACTCTGTTATGATCGCATCTGTGTGCCCAGATCCATGTTGGTTGATGAATTTGATCGCATTTTGGAGCGAGGGAAGAGCAATGACGGAAAGGGTCAAGGAAAGATGTTCAATATCGTAGGTAGAAGGCTCGGACGACTTTACTAGCCTAGGAAGGTTTTGTGGGGGATTCTGAAGAGATGATAGGACCTTGAGCGTAGGTTCGTCACAAAGCAGTTCAACGTTTGCAGCTAGGAGTGCCCTCGCAACCTCTGGCCAGACTGTATTGAGCAGAGACTCATGGACAATGAGTGTTTCCACCGCATTGCATGCAGAGGGGTAGTCGATCTACAAATACAATCTATCAGCCGTTCAACGAAGACTGATATTATATGCCCCACTTTAGCATCCACAACAATCCGTTTCGCCTTCTGTACATCAGCAGTCTCGTCAAGGTATATAGAGCATAGGCCGTCTGCGTGACCCATAACGGGTATCCGTGTATTATGTTGGATGTTCTTGACCAGCTCTTTACTACCTCGAGGAATGACGAGGTCAATGTATTGGTCCATCGCTAGCAGAGACGACACTTCTGCTCGAGTTTCAATAGTTTGGATGTATGTATTTGGGAGAGACGTCTTTGACAGTCCTGCCTGGATAGCCTCGGAAAGCAGTTTCGCCGTTCGATTGGATTCTTTTCCTCCTTTCAAGATCGCAGCATTTCCTAACCATAAAGTCAGCATACTTCAATTCACACCAAAACTGATTCGTACCAGATTTAATGGCCAAAGCTGCAATATTCACTACGACTTCCGGACGAGCTTCAAAAATGACCAAGAGTACACCAATGGGGCACGATACTTTGTAGAGCTCTAGGCCATCGTCAAGTTCAGTCGCATAACTAACCTTGCCGGTTGGATCAGGAAGTGCAGCAACATCGATGACACCCTGCAGCATTGAAACCCATTTGTCACCTCGGCCCAAATCAAGTCGCGCAAGTAGAGATTTTGACATGCGGCCAGCATCCACCTCAGTCTGGGCAGCCTAGAAGAGACTAGTCATCACTTGTGTTCATAAAGATCTGAGCACGAACTTGTAGATCTTCCTTGTTCGCGGACATTATTGCATCGCGTCTTGACTCAAGCTCTGATCGTATAGCGTGTAGGGCATCGACGCGCTCAGATGATGATGTCAGTTGCGAAGCCTCAAATGCCTCCTTCGCGGCCCGTGCGATGGCTTCGGCATTGGTAGCTGATACTAGAGAGGTCATCCTGGTACGAGAAGCTGCAAAACGCGTGAAACCTCTGAGAAGAACGGGTAATTGTGGAATTCTTCAATTTGATTCTTTCGGTTTTGGATTCCGAGTCGTTGTAATCGGATAAGATAAGATCTTGTACTCCTCGCATGCCGCATCATACAATTAAATACAAACACGACACCTTGGAAATCAACTTCATCTCTTATTCAGACTTAACAAAGGAATGTGCCCGCACAGCAAAAAAGAAAGCGGTTTTATTTTGGATTCGACGACAACTAAACATCATCGAGAATCTAAGAGCATGCACGCAATTATGTAAGGTAGTTTTACGAAGTGAAAGATGCGACATGGTCCTCAACGATCTTCTTGATCTTACCCTCCATTTCGGGTGTCACGGTACCAGAGGCAATCTCAGAAAGGAGAGCGGATTGTGATGTGTGTAGGTGTTGACGGAACTCGGCTTCCCAGGCAGTAATCTTCTCGACAGGGATGGTATCGAGCTAGAAATGTTGGTTCAGATTAAACGTAACAATGCAAGATAGGTCAAAAGTCACGTACGAGACCATTGACACCAGCGTAGATAATGGGGACCTGGACCTCCATGGGCAAGGGTTGGTATTGGCCTTGCTCTATAAAGAAGTAAGTAACATAGATAGCTAAAAGTAGAATTTTAAGCTTACTGAGGAGCTCAGTGAGACGGGCACCACGAGAGAGAAGGAAGCGGGTCGAGGCATCGAGATCCGAACCGAATTGGGCGAAGGCGGCAACTTCACGGTATTGCGCAAGGTAGAGCTTGAGCGAACCAGCGAACTTCTTCATGATCTTGCTGTCGACAAAGATGTAAGTCAATGAATATCCAACAGAAGCCTCAACAGATCCTTACGTCTGGGCAGCCGAACCGACACGAGACACGGAGAGACCGACGTTGATGGCGGGACGAACACCACGGAAGAAGAGTTCAGCCTCCAAGAAGATCTGACCGTCGGTGATGGAAATAACCTGATGAGTCAAAATTAGCAAAGAGAAAAAATGGTGCATAGACATCGCAACAAACGTTAGTGGGAATGTAGGCGGACACATCACCACCCTGGGTCTCAATGATGGGGAGAGCAGTAAGGGATCCTCCACCGAATTTGTCGCTCATCTTGGCAGCACGCTCGAGGAGACGAGAGTGAAGGTAGAAGACGTCACCGGGGTAAGCCTCACGACCGGGGGGACGACGGAGGAGGAGGGACATTTGACGGTAAGCGACGGCCTGCTTGGAAAGATCGTCGTAGATGATGAGGGCTAGAAAGACACGTAAAAATAGAAAGGTCCAGAAAAAAGTATGTTCTCTTACCATGCTTGCCGTTGTCACGGAACCACTCTCCCATGGCGCATCCAGAGAAAGGAGCGAGGTATTGAAGAGGAGCAGCCTCAGAAGCGGTGGCAGCGACAATGATGGTGTACTTCATGGCATCGTTCTCCTCAAGAGTCTTGACGAGCTGAGCAACGGTGGAGCGCTTCTGACCAATAGCAACATAGACACAGTAGAGCTTCTTGGTCTCATCCTGGCCATCGTTCCACCTCTTCTGGTTAAGGATAGTGTCGATAGCGACAGCAGTTTTACCGGTTTGACGGTCACCAATAATCAGCTCACGCTGACCACGACCAATGGGTACCATGGCGTCGATGGGTTTAATACCAGTCATCATGGGCTGGTTGACGGAGCGACGGGGCAAGATACCAGGGGCCTTGAGCGAGGCACGGCGGCGCTCAGCAGCCTCAATGGGGCCTTTGCCATCAATGGGGTCACCAAGAGCATCGACGACACGACCAAGGAGGCCAGGACCGACAGGGACATCGACGATCTGGCCAGTACGCTTGACGGTGTCTCCCTCCTTGATGAGACGATCGTTACCGAAGATAGAGACACCGACGTTGTCGGCTTCCAAGTTCAAACACATGCCACGAACACCAGAAGAGAATTCCACCATCTCCTCGGCTGGTGACGAGTAGAAGCCCAAGAGTCAATCCAGTGAACGCGCCCAGGGAAGGAGAAACTGACCTTGCACGTTACGGAGACCCCAAACACGGCCGATACCGTCACCAACGCCTAAATACTGGGTTGAGGCGCGTTGCACATAACACTGGGAATGTAGGCTCACTCAAAACACGGCCAGTCTCCTCGACATTGGCACCAACAGCTGTGCCAGCAATGCGGGACTCAAGGATGGACGAAACCTCGGAGGCAGCTACGGATGACGTGTAAAAAAACGCGGAAGAGAGTGGAAAGGAGAAAGAAGGATCGCGTCATGAGCTGCACAGTTCTTCTGAGGTATTGAGGAAGAGGATACGCACTAGCCTTCGCGGTAGCGTAGGAACGGGCGACAACGGGAGCGGTCTATATTTCGTGGAAATTGAGGGAAGAACATGGGGTAAAAAATGAAAGAATACAGACCTTGGCAGCCGCCGCCAAACGGGCGCGCGCCGAGTTTCTAATGGCAATGCGGTGCATGGCGAAGGAGGTGGAAGTGGAATATGGGGATGGTAGGGAAGTTTTCGGTTTGACCAGCGCAATCGGCGTTAGTCGGAAGATTCAGGCGGAGCTTCAATATCTAAATTTCACACAACACGAAAACATCGTCACTGCCAAAGTACAGACGATGCTGGCCCGTCTAGCGCGCAGTGGTGAGTCTTCTACTTTATTGTCTTTATTGATGTTCACAGTCTCTCCAGTCCCTGCGCTGTGTCGCGCAGTACACACGCAACCAGGGTCCACCACTGCCGCACTCGAACTCATCCGTTCCCAACCCTCTCACTACATCATTGCAAACTTTGTGGGCAGAAAATACATCCTTACTCCTCGTGACGTTCTCACTGTCCCTCGTCTCCGCGATGTCAAAGTCGGCGACGTCCTCACGCTCGACGAGATTCATGAGCTTGGCTCACGCGAGTATACCCTCCGAGGCAACCCCACAATATCACCTTCGCGAGTTCGTGTCCAGGCCACCGTCCTCGAGCACACCAAGGGAAAAATGGAGTTCATCTTCAAAAAGAAGAGGAGAAAGGGGTACCAAAAAACCATATCGCATAAACAACCATACACCCGTCTCCGCATAGGCGAAATCGAGATTCCAATAGAATCCTCATCATAGCGACTCCACCCCTTTGTTATTCTTTCGCTTTGTACGTAATTATATTAATACTGAAGGACACCGTAAACGTGTACAACAAAGAGCAAAAAAGCAAAGTATTTAACACTGCTTAGATTTCACCCTCTTCAGGAGTCTCAGCTCGTTCACCTCTCGATGCCTCTTCACGGTCATATCTCGCTCGCTATATGTAGTCAACACTAATTAGCCCTAGTACTGGGAGAAAAGGTCGTCATGCCAACCTTTTCAGCACGTTCATCTTGAAGCCGATCGTCGTATTGATCTCGCTTTGCATCCTCTTTATGCAAAGGCGCACTACGTTCCCGCTCCGCCTTGACGCCCGGACCCTCTTCCCAGTCCCTGCTGTATTTCCTATCATCGCGAGAGTCCCTGTCCTTCCTTCTGTCGTCGTCCCGATGATATCCATGCTTCTTGTCATAATCCTTGTCGCGATCGCCTCGGCCGTGATCTCTCGACGAGCGGTACTCATGTTTTGAGCCTCTCGCATCACGATCATGATCTTTAGCTCTGTCAGAACGGTCTCTCTCCCTGTCGCGGTCACGATGATGAGATTCTCGGTCTCTGTCCTTCTCGCGTTCACGGTCGCCCCGGTCGCGATCACTCTCTCGGTGATCGCGTGGAGGCTCCTTGCGCTTACGACTTGTTGTAGAGGCCCCATCTTCGGAAGCCGCCTCCCGTTGTCGTTCCTAAAACATCATGAGAGACGTGAAGAAAGAATACCCGATTGCCTGACCTTCTGTCTTTTGACAAATTTTGCGAAGGCGGCGCGACGCCCTTCATCATCATCCACAGCGATATATTCAGGGAGGTGTTGAATCAAAGGTACAATCTTAGTGCACCATTAGACTAAGATGAGAAGAACAGGCAGATTACATACCTCTTCATAGGATAGACTGATGTCCAATGGCTCTGGAAGCTTCTTGAAGGCATACCTAAGGTCGTCCTGCAGATGACGCTGCTTCCTCTCTGCCCTTCTCTTCTCCTCAGCCTGCTTTTTCACCGCAGCATCATGAAGCTGGAATTACAGTCTTTAGTCATGACCCCACCCAAGATGATTCAAACAGCTCACTGTAGTGAAGATTTCCGCCAAATCTTCCTTCGTCAATGCAAGTACAGCTTCGTCCGCATTTGCCTCCACGACACTCCTAAACTCCTCTTCCTTGGTCTCGGGGCCCACAACAAAACCTACATCCTTGTCCCCGTCTTCGCCTTTCTTCTGAGCCTCCTGGACACCGTGTCGCACAAATGCCGCTTCAACAACAGAAATCTTTCTATCCAGTTCTTGGTCAAGGGTATCGACTGCATCCCAAAAGAGCTCAAGAGGGTTAGAGCCAGGGTTACCAAGCATAGAGAGGTAGCGCTCGTCGTCCGCGAAAATGGGATAGACCTCCTTCCACTTGGACCGTGCTTTTATTTTTCCGGAACCGATCAGATTCTGAAGTAGCTCCTATATTTCCTCAAGGTCAGGAGAGTATTTGCATTATTTCAGAGATCCCCGTACCTTGAACGACTCGCGCGCCTTGCGTTCTCTACGTGTCTTTTCGACTTGTGCCTTCCTCATCTGATCTTCGTATTCACGCTCACGTACACGGCTGTAATCCTCAAAAGCAAGCAAGATATCTAGTGTGGGTAGTTTTCGAAGTTCAGAGTCCTCTTTCCATTCTTCTGAATCAAGGACCAGATCATGAGCTGTTCTCCAACGGGTAAGGACGTCGACGTTGAGCTGTTTGAAAAGATTGACAACTTTTGTGACACTGCGAGAACGCGCAGCCCGACTCGCTTGCTGTTTTTTTTCGATGAAAATCATCAGCGAACGAAAGCCCAAGAGCCGACAAACAGCACTGACCACATCACGCGATTTGAGCTCTGCCACGTACTCCTCAAAAATCAAGCGACGCTCTGCTTCAATCCTAGCTTGCTGCCAGATAGGATGCTGGGAGAAAAGCTTGTCGGCTGTGCCAAAAGTCGTATAATGAAAAACACTTGGATTGCCTTTAAGCATGTTACGAATGGCTGGGCGCAACTTTCCCAGTCGTGCTTCCTTCTCTTCTTGCTCCTTCGCTTTAAGCGCTGTTGTGAACTGCCGAAGGAGATCCAATCACACTCTAGCGAGAGTTCTGCAAAGCTACTCACTTTTTCCCATGCAGCCTTCTTCTCTGCAAGAGTATTGAGTGCCCTGTACAACGGATCTGTGATGATGGCTCTCATCGTCTGGTCCCATGTCCAAGTAGCGTCAACTCCGGCTTTCCTCAATAGATGCATGAAAGCTTTTTCGCCTTCTTCAACGGTCAAAAACCCATTGTGAGGAATAACAGGATCATCAGGAAGATTAGGTCGCGTCGGAAGGATGCCACTCGGAGTGGAAGGCAAAGGCCCAGTATGTAATCCAACTGTTAAATCCACACCGTTTTGGCCATTGGGCTGGGAAGCGGAATTGGATGAGGATAAATCAGCGCCTCCCATGGGTACAAGTGCACCTTGCATAGATCCAACTGGAGTAAAGCCAGGGGCAGTTATCTGGGCAGGTCTAGTGGAAAATCAGCCGGACTTGCGCATAAATGAATGACGACCTTACCCAGTCGCTGGCTGGACATTACTCTGGCTCTCCTTTTCAACTTTCTCCAGGACAAGGAGGAGTTCGTCGGGCATGTCCCATTTCGAGTCCTTGGTTTCAGTCTTGGAGATCATAATCGTCAAAGCTCGAATGACTAGGGGAATACCAGAAACTCACATTATAATAATACTTTCGGCCACCAGAAAAGTATTCCTTCCACTTAGTCTGGTTCAGTGCACGCTAGAGTGAAGAGATGAGCAAACGACACATTTTCTCTCAGGAAGGAAAACTGACCTCAAAGGGTGTTTTCAATTCTTAAGCAGAGTGAGAAATCTACTTTACAGAGGAAGAGACCTTCACTCACCATCTGGCTTCTCCCAGACACTAGCCTTTGTACCAGTATTGTACCAGTAGGTCCGCCCCTCGGGATTGCGATGTTCGGTCTAGAAAGCGCCCTTCAATTAATTTCTGTATGGGAGGGAAAAGCGACATACCCACAGGCCCGACGGTTGAGATGGTGCAGACTGCTTACAAAAAAAAAGGTCAGAATTTGCCAGAACGACAGATACAGAAAACGGACCATGATGGTGTAGAGTGAGTTATGGACTCCGGTTCAGTGAACGACAAAGGTGTTTACACGTGTTTGAATCGGAAGGCCATGGAAGCGCTTGGCCGAGTACAACTCGCCAGATACTACTGCCGTCGTCCCAAGACTCGCAAGAAACGAAACGCGTGATCACTATTGAAATATTTTTGCTAGGTTTCATTCAGTTCATGTTTAGAGGGAAAAACACGTCTGGCGCCCGTCGCGTAAACAAGAGCAAACAGACTAACAGAACTGCGCTCTGGACATCCGCGGCTCAATTGCTCAGTGAAGGCTCTTAGAATGCAGGACGCCGCTCAGGAAGATGTTTCTATCCGCAAGTCTCACTTTCTCTCAGTATCTCCTCGCAAATCTCTCTCGTGCCCAACTATGAAGAATCGCAAATCTACATCTTCTCTACGTGGCTTGGGCGTCCCTGACGACGCCGCCAATGGTCGTCATTCCCTTGCACACGAGCTGGCAGTAGCCCTTATGCCAGAGCCTAGCGCGGGATCTAGGCTGTTTGCAGAAGAGTTCGGAATCGAATATGATGAAGGCGCAGAAGGAGCTGATGAGCAGCCCGAAGATGGCGTGCAAATAGTCATTGGCGGCGACCCAGATTCTTCCTTCACGGAGGAGCTCGGTCCGAACTCTTTCGGGTCCGAACTCCCTCAAGACGACCTTGACCAGCCTTCGCATGACCTCGATCCCGTGTTCGGTGTCCCGTCTACTTCGAGGACTCAGTCGGAGGAAAGGCCACAACAACAAGATGCGATGGAGCTCCTTGCCCAGAATCTCGAATCTACTGATAAGTTCCTTGCACATCTTCGAACACTTGACATCGACCCTGGTTCATATGGAAGTCAGCCACCAGCACTAGAACGCATTGCCTCAGACGTGATCCGCCGACTTAATGAGACGACACGAGATCGAGAAGGACAAGTGCGGGAATTACTTGAATACGAACGAGAATTCAGGAAAATATCAGGAGAAGTCGGTGGCACGGAAGTCTTGGGCAGTTTAGAGGAACTTTCCTCGATTCACGACTTGTCAGACGACAAACAATCGCCGACCTCTCAACCTGAATTCCAACATACACTGGATGTTGTTATAGAAGAAGAAACTCCCTCTCCCACCCATCGCCGACGCAAATCTCTTTTCCAAGATTGGGAAACAGATCCAGACCGTCTCGGAGACGAGGAGGACGATTACGAGACCGTCGCCTCTCCCACTAAAGATTCCTTCCCCCCGCCGCCTCCAATGAATGGAGACGCCACCCCAGCAAAGACTGTTCCACAATTAGCACATTTACGCTCTTTCACCGCCTCCCTCGTTTCATCGCTTTCCACCATATCCGAACAAGCCCAAGTCAATGGTGCTGCTACAACAGAAGCGGGACGAAAGATACGCGCTTTGAAGAATAAGTTGGGTGGCTGGCGTGCGGACTGGGACAATGCAGAGAAAAGTCGAATAAAGATCGATCGATGGGAGGCTGGAATAATAGAGGGTGACGAACTTGAGAGTGCTAATGCCCCACCAACACCCACGATGGTGACTCCAAAGAGAAGAGTAGACGGCCGGAAAGTTGTAGAGGAGCATTTGCGGGCTTTCGAATGCGCTCTGGTAGACGCGGCCGTCAAGACTCAGGCCATCATGGCTGCTTCATGATTGTTATGGATACCCACGCATCGCATTCACAGTCCTCTTGGCTAACATATATCATACATTAGTTTCCTTTCTACTTGTACTCCCACCGCACATTATCTACAATTGCAATTAGACGGATGTCCTGTTATCAATACCCCGTTGCATACCAAATCTTATCCACTGTATTTAAACCTGGAAAGGATTAGCTTCTATGGAAGGATTGAGTTTGAGAATTCTCACCAGACAGCCCTGTAAGAGACACTTAGAACGAGGTTGAAATACCAAAAAAAAAGTGAAACTGACCGGGTATCCACGGCTTCCTTTCGAACAGATCTCTTAGGGTCGTCGAGGACTTGGGCCAATTCGCGAAGCACTCTTGACTTGGACGGGTGTAATACATCGTACCGTAAGATCTTCGGTAATATGCCAAGATACTGCAATGCAGTTGTTCTCACTCGCTGCAAGATCAAGGAGTCAGTTCGCCGATTGACGGAAGGAAGATAGCTCGCACAATGGAAGGCATCTCCTTAACTACACTGTTCTTTAACATATAGGTCACAAGTGCGGGGGCATGTTCGGCGATGAGATTCTTGTCCGAGGTGTCACCTTCCGCTGCAGCAAGGAGTGTATCGATCACGTCAGCTCGAATATCAAAATCAGGTAGTTCTAGTCCTCGCAGGAGTAGAGGCATAAGCTGAGGCAACGTTATAAACAAAAACAAAAAGTCGCCGATCATAACATACTGTTGTCATCTCATGCGCATAGGCGGTTTTGGGAATAGCTTTGATCAGAGACGTTAAAGCAACGAGATACGCGGTTTGTTCATGAAGGAGTTCTGTAAAATTTATTGACGACAAGCCTTACGAGTTTCAAATGCTGTGTACGCACTGCTAGAATCTTGCGCGCCTGTAATGATGCGTGGAAGAATACCATTCACGAATCGTTGAGCATGCAGGATCTCATAAAGAAGGGATCAGCTGATTTACTTTCAGAGAGAGAATGAGCTGCTACCTTTAAAACAGCATGATTGCGTTTCGTTAGTACCTGATCGGAGCTTGCGATATCTCCCAACGTCTTGGCCGCATCCCAACTAATTTCATCATCGGCGAATAGCTCGAGGATTTTGTCGGTGAAGCGAGTGAGAGAAGTATGCTTCTGCACTACTAAAGCTTTGCAAATCTGAACAAGACTATGAGTCCATGGAATGAACAGGTAATGAGGATCGTACCCAGACCCAAGCTTGCAAACCACGGCGCCGTTGCTCTATCGATTGCTCGCTACTGACGATAAACTTCGGCCAGAAGTCCGCAATTTTGTCTTCCAAGAACGCAGTAGCAGCTATCACGACGCAAGATATTTACCACTATTTGAACCTTGGGTTGGTCGTAGATGACTTACTGTCAGCATGTTTGTTGAGAACGGAGGAGATCAAGTGCCAGGCAGATTCTCTCTGAAGATAATGGTCTGTTTGCAAAACACTCCATCTCAACAGATCGTTGAGAAGAACATCAAGCGATGGCGGAGGAGGCAAAACCTGAGATATAAACAAGATGGCATTTTACAAGGGAAGAAGTCACTAACCTCGCTGTAGGCGGTAACAACACCTGCGCTCAACAATGCAAGTAGGTTCTTTTGGGCGGTTGTAGCAGATGACTACCTTCCTGTCAGAATATGATTGATAAGATGAAACAATGGGATATCACATCGAAAAGTTGAAGCTTGGTGCCAGCAGGGAATTTTTGAAGGCCTTCCGCAAACCCATGCACTTTTCCTGACGAGAATACATCAAACACTGCTGTGATAAAGGTACCTTGTCGTCTGCTGAGGATGTCAAACGCAATGATCACGAATATCACAGAAAATGACTGACTGAACAGGGACACATTGTGTGACCAACGTGATGATGTCCGAAGCCACCCTCACAAGACGATGGTCGGTAGCTATTGCCCGTTCCCGTTGTAGTGCAGAATAGAAGAACAGGTTATATAGACCAGGAACAAGACGGTCGATGTATTTAGCCACATCGGGGTGCCCCGCATCAACTTTGGTTGCTAAGGTATCTGCGATAGTCTTCAGCAAAGCGTGGACGTATGCGGCGTCCGGCTCTGTGTCTTCTATAGAATTATGCTTTGTTGAAAGACAAATCAAATCGACCTTCGTAGTGAGCCGTATGACGAGAACCTCGAATAACCTTTGATGGACACAGAGGGTCTTCAATGCCAGTAATATTCTCCAAACTTTGATCCTTTGTAATGGCTCATCTCGAAGTGGTGCCTGTTCAGGCAACGCATCGAACAATATTGGTAACGTTTGCTCTTCTAAATGCTGTGGCGCAGTCTGCGAAATTATAGACAATACTTCCATGATTGCAGAATCACTTTGCATGTCGTGATTCAATCATACATTAATCTATCAAAGAAGGGACATACCTGAAATCGTCATTACCCGCTTCTTCATCCATGAATATCTCATTGGAAGAATGAACGATGAAACCCAACTCCTCATCAGAAAGAAGCATCTTTGTACTGACCAGACCTCGGAGTAGGCCAATGGCTGGGATGCGCGAAGTCGCTGCTTTCGAACCAACGCTTACAATACCGAGGACCTCATCCTTGTAGGGCATCATTGGAACAAGGGTCGCATGTGTAATTTCTGATGGCATAGAATCGCGAGCCGCGTTTACCAAATCAGCAAGTAATATGAGAATCGGCGACCGATTGGAAATCTCGTCCGGGTTCAAAAATAGTTTTACGAGATGAGGGATTGCTTGTGACAGAGTGTATCGTGATACGGATGCTGGAAAATGAGTTCAGTCGATATCTCATTGTCAAAAACACAAGCAACCTACGAGTTGTAGACATGAATGCGCATAGAACTTTGATGGCAGGTTTGGCCTGGTTTTTTTCTGGCTCACGTAGGATGTGGATGCATTCTTCGCATACGTCCCTAGCTAGCCCTTGAACATCATCATCTGATTCAATCGCATCTTCTTCGTGTTGATATATCGTTGCTACTAAAGCCTGTGTAGTTTTGAGTGCTTCTTCTTCAGTCAAAGGGTCGGTAGGTTGGAATATCTGTTCAAAATGAGGGCCAAATCGTGCCGAAAAGTGCAAGAGACCTGCCTCTAGCTTGAGAGAATTCCATAGTTTGCGTGCCGAAGTGCGAGCTAGCGCGGAACCATAAACGGGGAAACAAATGGACATAGTCTGAAGGGTATCTCTCTGAAAGTGAGTGTTGATCTCATGTCAGAGTAGACATCGAGACAAGGTGCGGTATTACCTTGGTAGCGGGAGAACCAGCCGTTAGCTTTTCTAGAAATACAGGAATGGCAAGTGAACCAAAAGATGGGGTCGCGCTAAGGCAACCTCTATATATATTTCATTAGTTGTTGGACAAGCCAGATAGAAGGCATTAAACCTAAGTGCTTTTCGAAGATCGTCGGTCGTGATTCCATAAGGGTCATTAGGTGGTGGACGAAATGTGATCGGGAAGTAGCAATACGTGATATTGAATAAAGACTAGAAAAACCATGTTCAAGAAAGGTTCACAAAGAGCTGAATACGTACCTCAATGTGCTCTGCTATGTCAAATTCTATGAGAATGACGCGAGCGATTGCAAAAGCGACTAGCAGATTTCGGGGATCTTTCTCGCCTTCTGCTAGTGAGGCATATCCTGAAAGGAAGGCTTTCCCCATGTTCTTCAAAGCTACGGGAGATCAGCACCCGTAGCATTGATACCAACAGAGTCCTGAATACATACCATCTCGATTTCTAGCCATAAGATTGTCAATTATCGAGAATACCTGGAACCTAACTGAATGCACAAGGACTCTCATTTTTACGTGAACAAATATACTGCAGATGAAAGGTATTGAGTTTGTGGATGTGGAGAAAAGGATCAACTTACGCCTGCACGATAGAGGTAGCATCATCGGAAGAACATGATGGATGTGAGGTCAGTGTACGAAGGCCGTTCAACGCGGGTATGATAGTCTCAGTGTCATCCAACTTTCCACAGTAAAATGTCGTCAGAACACGAACTGGGGCGCAACTGGTAAGATAAGATGACATTGACGATCACAACAAAAAAAGAGAAGTTCGTACCAGATTGACGATTAAGTTTTTCAGCCGGACAGCGGTTCAAAGTTGAGGACAGAAGGTCAACACCTGTGAGAAGACAGATTAGAACGATCGTTAGATTGGTCTATCAAACTATACCTTTAGTCCGAATAGTGTCCTCTTCGGAGGTTAGAAATTCGCCCAAAGCTTTGACAACGTCCAAAAGTGTGAGTTTATTCTCAGATATCTCTATAATCTCCTGGTCAAAGCGAAGGGTCATGTCTGGGTCTGGAGGTATACCTGAGACGATTTCCGACAATTCATCATCTCTCCCGGAAGCCATCCACGTCTCCACCAGTCTCCCAGCAGATGTCATATTTTGTTGTTTAAGATTTTCAGAAGGACGAGGACAACAGAGGAGACAATCGGTCCGGCTACTTGACCTTTCCTTGTCACGTGTGCATAACTCCACCGGTCGGTCTTTTCGAGTGTTTCCCGATATTCCACTTGTTCATGCTCTGACGGATCCCCTGGCGTCTATGTTAAACCTGGGCACAGCCTCCACGAGATGTCTTTGGAAACGCCCGGCGCATGATATTCTGCGGCGTGGCTTGTACTCGACGCATTCCCGAACACGAAATAGGACCGCTAAGCCCAAGCCCGAGACTGCAGACAAAAACGATATCAACGTACCACGCGATAGATGGAACTACAACGTCTCTCCACTCCTCCAGACATCACAGACAAAATACTCTGACCTCGAGTTTGTCACCGCCAATGCGCTGGAACGTGTCACCGAGCCGCCTCGAGGTGTGCAAATGCTCGTCCGCGACTTCATCGAGGATTCGCTGTACAATCCAAACTATGGTTACTTTCCGAATCAAGCAACCATCTTCAACTCAGATGGTAGCACAGTTGGATTTAATTCATTGAGGGACTCGACGGAGTTTCAGGAAGTAGTTGCGCAGAAGTATACTGCTTATGGTGCAGATAAACACGATGGTCCTGGTAGGCAACTGTGGCATACACCAACAGAACTCTTCAAAGTATGTATGCCGTGTCGTCGTAAATTCTGCGTGTTGAGAGAATGTGCTGTTTCCTAGCCCTGGTTCGGCCGGGCAATTGCCCAGTGCCTTGTGGCGGAGTATTTGTTGAAATACTTCCCTTACGAAGATTTCATCATCTATGAAATTGGTGCTGGAAATGGGACCTTAGCAATGGACATTCTCAACTTTCTCCAAGAAGTCCACCCTGAAGTATACGATCGAACTCGTTATAATATCATCGAGATCAGCGGCAGGCTGGTCCAGGTGCAAAAGAAAAGGTTACACAAGGTTCACCCCAATGTCAGGGTGACACACAAAAGCATCTTTCATTGGGAGACAAAAGAACCAGCACCTTGCTTTTTTGTTGCCATGGAGGTTATCGTACGTGATGTCGATGGGCTTAACCATTCTTAAATTTAACACTCACGTATAGGACAATTTTGCACACGATGTAGTCCGATATGACCTCCAAACGCTCGAACCATACCAGGGCGTCGTCACAATTGACTCTCATGGCGATTTTGAAACGATCTATACGCCAGTGTCTGACCCTCTAATTGCTGAATTCTTAGACTTCAAGCACCATCTTAAACATCCCTTACCTGTTAGCAGGCTATTGCAGTCCTCAGATACACTGCGCAAGCTTTATTCATCCATGCCCTTTGCTCCAAATCTCTCACGCGAGGAGTATATCCCAACCAGACTTCTGAGTCTTCTCCAGACTCTTCGGAATTATTTCCCTCGGCATCGTCTGCTACTTTCTGATTTTTCATCTCTGCCCAACACAATCAATGGTGTCAACGCACCTGTCGTCCAGACGCGGTTCCGGAATACCACGGTACCCTGCACCACCCTCCTTGTCCGACAAGGCTATTTCGACATCTTTTTCCCCACAAATTTTGAGCGTCTACGGGACATGTATGAATACATAATATCTCATCATCATCCCTCAGGAAAATCGAAATCAGAAATGCGATCCACTCCATTGATGACGACCTCGACTTCTATTTCACTGGGGGAGGACTATTTTTCGTCGTACCGATCAAGCGATAGAAGAAGTCCTCTTGATGGTGTTACTTCAGCCAGCGGCCTTCCCGTGGGGGAACGAAAATCCAACGTTTTCACTCATTCTGAATTTATGGAGACATATGCAGAGTTAAACAGAACACGCCTTCGTAATGGGGAGAATCCAATGCTGGACTTCTACAAAAATGTCAAATTCCTGTTTTAGATGATAACATCGACAGTAATGACGAAGCTGTTATGCCTACGTGCGGATAATGTATAAATAATAATGGAAAGCTTCGCCTAACTGTTTTATTTCAAGAGTTGTTTCAGGTCGTGTCAGGTAACGTTTTCGAAAATGAGGTTGCCCAAATGTCAGGTACAAGAAGATTCCCTTGCCCTTGCGAAGAACTCTGGGAATAAGATGAATGATCTGCTTGAGTCGAATATGAAGCAATTCAAGACGAACCTTAAGGTCTCGTCGACTTCTTTATTACAATCTCGAACAACTTGTTCTGGAGGATCCTAGGCATCGTGTGAGTACAGCTGTCTTCGAACCCCCTTGTTACCAAGCCTATCTATCGCACGCACCCACACGTCGCCCTTAGTGGTCATCATTGCATCCATGGTTCCTAGATCAAAGTTTAAGAAGGTCGAGATCGACGAGATCGAATTTTATGAACATGCCTTTGTCAAGAACAAAATCGAAAGAATCATCATCAAATTTTAAATCCCTGACGTCCATTTCGTGCCCTGTAAGCAATGAGAAAGTTTCAGTACGATTGAACCTGAAGTTCTTACATTCCATCTCTGGTCGAAATGCCTCATGTCGCTGTTTCATTTGTTCCACGACGACAGATGAATACTACCATCTCTTCGTCAGTATGAAACAAGTACTAAGGGCGTCAGATACGGACATCTATATTGACGATGTTCTTATATCCATCGTCCCACATCTCGAGAACAGGGTCGGTCACTTGATCGATTTAGATTCCCGAAACGAAGCGCACCTCTTCTGAAAGCTTGGAGTTTCCACACCCGAGCATCAAGATTCGCGAAGCCTTGTCGGGAATGAGATCCCTAATGAAAGGAGCAAGGTCTGCATATGACTTGAACCAGTCAAAGTGACCGTTATCAGCTTCTCTGATGCGGCAGCAATAAGGATGAAGTTGCTAATAGTAATGAAACTAATTACTGGGTATAACGTCTATCCCTGAAATTTGAGTATGAGCAGACTTTAGAGCAGATAAAACTGGAATATGCACCAGTATTCTTTTGTTCCATATTCCTCATTTTTGGCAGGGAGGTTCATCGCTTACTCCAGAAAGTTATGGTATGAACACTGCTGAGATCTTGTATTAGTTAACTTCCTTATACTAGTAGAAGCAGCCCCGAAGAGATTGAAAGTTGTGATCGGAATTCGGAATTATCCTTGACCTGAAGCTCTTTGTCAAGTTTGCACAATGTCCTCGTCTGAACTGGATACGGGATCCCGTTGTTATCTGATCTACTGTCGACGTCGTCTATCACGAACATAATGGGACGATGACTTTGTCACACAACAATCAAGTCTCTAACCCATCTGATCTTATGCACCCCCCGGTCGTCGCCTTACATAGTGGACATGCTCTCACAAACTAGAATAGGCAGGAGGAGACAGAGTCTCAGTACACCTGATCAGAACTGGTATCTTGATTGTCCGCTATTCTATGTCTGATCTCGTGTCATGATAATACAGTGACAAGGTCCTAATTAATAGCAGGTCTTCTGTCTTCTAATTGTCACTCGTAGGAGGGCTCATATCCCCTCTTTCTTGTTCTCTCCCCTTGGTTCTCGAGGTCTGAATGTATCCTCCAACATGAACGTGGCTCCGTCTTTGCTGATTATTGCGTGTGACCGTCTTGGACATTTCAGATCTCAACCACTTCCTACTGACAAAGAAATGACGACCACCTCCCCTTATACTCGTGGTATGTATGTAGCTTGTATGTCTTACCCTAATGAGCTGAATGGTTTCGCATCTCAGAAGAAATCAGCATCCATGGTAAGAGCAAATTTTGTCGCTGTGTCATCTAATCCGCTCCTTGCGATGCAGTTGCCCCTTCGTCACTTATCAGCTTTTCGTCACCTTTGAGCTCACCACTCTCCGTATATCATCATTCAATCCTGTCAGATGACACCTCGCAACGGCCACTCCAGAACGGACACGTTTACCGCATCATTGGAGGAACAATAGGCGCGGTGGTATTCCTTGCGTTAAGCGTCCTTTGTTTCTTTCTTTTTTTGCGATCACGTCGTAGGAAGGAGAGCACCCCAGGTTAGTAAAACTCTTTGTTCCTCTCTCTGTATTGTTGTTGAATCAAAGTACTGCAGAGACGCATGTTATGGGTCCATTACAAGTGTCATTTCCAACGTCGAAAGAAGCATTCACATCGCCTAAGTATAGTCACCATGGACTCACATTTTATGCAACCCCGTCGCTCTCCAAGGAGTCTTTTACATATTTTCCACACAATACACGAAATATAGACAGCATCCCAACTTGAAGCACTTTCCATAGTCGTTCATTTTTTAGACTACTTGCATATCGATCGATAGGCAACACTATTTACCTTTCACGACGTTATTTAAGTACTTTCCTGTAATGTAGCAAGACTATGAACGAGTGCGATTCTTGGAAGTGAGACATACATGGGAATATCTAAAAGAGGAGTCCGAGATGAAGTTGACACTCCATGTCACTGCGGTTTCCGTCTTCTAGTTATGCGTAGTTACAGAAAGAAAGACAGGGGCTTGGAAAGTTTGATCATAGCGCAGGCTTGACTTTCCGATCTCATATGTATTGGTGCACGCCAGGTATATTAGACATACAAAGCCAAAAAGTCTGACTATAGGAAGAATGTTCGCCGGTTCGTCTCCAGTTCGGGCTAATGATCATTGATTTAAGAAGTGTTTGGAAACACGTGTAGAGCGCAGGGAACTTGCCTTCCATTGCCATAGATACTCGTCCGTTTTCGGTGGAACAAACTTTTCGCGAGGTTTGTTGTCGCTGGACTGTGTGACATCCGTGGATGATGGCGTACTTGCCTGATCGGCTTTCTCTTCTGTTTCTTCGGGGGGACCAACGTCTAACTCTAACGGTTTTGGTGCTTCGCCATAGTCAAACACGGCAGGTAAACCCTTCCTTAATGATCTGAGTTTGAGTGTGAACCTCGGTCCAATTTCCTGCAGCGCGACCTTTTCTGTCGAACGGAAAGCATAACTAAGTTACTCCTTGTAAGCTAGGTAACACAAGACTCGAGTACAAGGACACACCGATGTCTTCGGAAGAACAGGAAGTCTCTCTGATTGTGAAGAGTTACAACTTGCCGTCCCTGGAAGTCAGGCAGCGGAGGAAACATAGTCTGGAACATACGCCCAACGGCGTGACCAAGACGCGTAACGAAGCCATTTAAGACAAGCTCTGGATGATGCGGAGTTGCACGAGCATGACCCTGTGAGACTAGTTGAGCTGTATGGCAAATCAATGACAAGAAACGTCACGGACAAATATGTTTTTCGTAAGTTCGACGGAAGTCAGTTTGAAGTAGGCTGTTGGCCCATGGGGTAGGTAAACCAGTGTAATGGCATCTAGTAGGGCAGAATTATCAGTGAAACCGGCCAAAGGCTTACAGGTATAAAAAAAAAAGCAAAAAAGGACGCACTTGGCTTCTTCATATCCTCATTAACAACCAACAAATGCTTATAACTCCTTCCAGCGGCCCAACCAGCTATACGTCCCAACTCAAAGCCTTTGCCTTTCTTCCGTCGAATGAACTCCGCACCAGGAAACACGCCTACCAACTCATCGCAGAACTCGTATGTCGATTTGGATGCCTTGGGCGAAGTAGTGACCAGAATTTTCGGGGGTATGCTAGGATCATCCTTCGAAGTGAAGTACGACGCAAATGGATCATTTTCTATGTCTTTTGCTGTCTCGTCTAGAGCATCTTGCGATGATGATGGCCCAGCCTGGTTGGGGTCTGCCGTCAACATTGAGGGGTCAAACTCGCGCATGTTATCAAGGGTTCGTGGAATATTCTCTGCCAGACGTTTCTGGATATTCAAATGGTTGACTTATGTCCAATATATTCACAGTCTTCACTCACTTTTTTCGCGGCAGGATCATTAGCCTCAGCTTTGGCTATGGCAAGTCGTCTCTCCAGTTTCTGCTGATTTTTGGCCTTTTTATTCTTACGGGCCACTTCTTCCCGTTTCATCTTGTTTTTTATATGCACGGGATGAAGTCGAGAGGAAGACATGGTATACCAGCTGCGTTGAGGCAACAAAGTACTTCATAACTTTCAAGTCAAAATTTGGCAAGTATTCGATCTTAATCATAACATGTGCAAGCAACGCCTGATCTAGATACAGAAATAGGACTGTTTAGGGTAGGGTAGAGTATTCGTTGATTATACCAGCAGACAATAAAGACGAAGGTGAACTATAGCTTAGACCTTTCTACCCAACGGAACAAATCGTATAGATCAGTGGCCGCCTTCAAAATCTCCTCACAGAACTTGGCGTTAGGCATCTCCTTTCTAGACGTGATGGTATATTGCAAACGGTCTATATAGATGCGTTATCGGATTGGCATATGGATAGAAGTCGAGTTTCCTACCATCGTAGCCTGTCATGTACGCCACACCAAATCCATCTGGCACGACCTTCAAAATGGAATGTATCAAGTATGCATCAACAATTGAAATAGTCGAACAGACCTCTCCCCAGCCATAGACAGGGAAATGTTTTGAAAAGATAGCCGATGTGCTCAAAGCCCAGTAACTTGAACGAAGGAAGACAGGATCGGAGAACAATTCAGGAAGTTCTTCGCCCTCCCTCAAAACTTTCTTGAGACCTACCAAATCGATAAGTTTTGTTAATATATGATTGACAATATTCAACTTGCCAAATAGATGACGATCAACGCCTTGACCATTCCCTGCACTCTTGGCGAGCTCGACGTGTCTTTTCGCAGCCGCAATGAGAAGTTTCTTCTTATCTTCATTCCGAATTTCAGGGTTGTCCATGCTCGCTACCCAAGCATCGGATTCGCTAGTCACAACACGAATAGCCTCAGTGCGTCCTTTGTCAAATTTCCGTGTAGTCGCTGCTTCGTATGTCCCACCTATTCTCTTTTCATTACCAATGAGGCGTCGATAGGCCAATTGAACAATCATCTGCGCCCATGAATCTGGAGATACCCCGAATTTCTTGATAGCGGCCTTTCCATACGATGTCAGAAGGTATCCAAGCTCTTGACTTTCGATGAGCTCGATAGCAGCAGCATCGGCCATTGAAATAGCTTCAGTAATTGCTGGTGTGATTTCCCAGTCGAGAGGTATGGGAGAACATGTAGAAGAAACAGCTGATGATCCATGGTCGAAAGCGAGGTCGGAAAGCATTTCAAGGATGTCGTCACAAAGCCTGACAGTTGGTGTTCCATCCATTACGGAGTGTTCACCCATCAAACCAGCGACGCCATTATCGTAAACGATCAATTGTACGGGTTTGTCTACCCAGCGGTTTCGTAGTCCAGTCGGGACACCATCAGTGACTGATCCGTGCCACAGAGCACGGCTATGTTCTCGTGGTGTCGACGGATTGGATGATTCTAAACTAATTGTGAAGGCGGCCGACTGGATGGCAGTAAGAATTTCAATATTGTGTGCAGAAGAAGCGAGAGTTCCATAGTCCTAACGGTAGGTTTATTCGTATTTAGCAGGTTCAATTGACGATGGTAGCCATACCTTGGCCCAAACATCACGGTTGGAAGCAGTGAGTACACCCACACCTGGAAAGGCACCATTGGAGTTTTCGTATATGTAACGAATCTGCCTAACGGACGAACAAATCAGTACGAGCTGAGGCGATGACAACCTTTTCTACTTCTCGAATTCTGCAGTGCTCAAAATCCGGCCGCCGTCAGTCGCTTCTACTTTCCAAACGCGATTATTTCTGAACACAATTAAGTGACCAGAGTTGCCTAGGTCATTTTCCTTCGCATAAGAAACGCTCCAATCCAGCCCTTGAGGACCGGGAATGCGGCAACAGTCAAACATCCACCTAGGCTTTGTGTGTGAGGGGCTCGAAGATAACTACATGGTAAATGAGATATACCGATAGGTATCCATGCAAAGAGGACCTTCTTTCAGCCTGTCCGGTTGCATCGAACCATTCTTGAGGTTTCTGCGAAAAATCATAGCAGCACGCGCTAATCCAGCGGCGCGGGCGGCGGGAGTTTGGGGTAAGTGCGATGGTTGTTCGTCAAAGCCATCTAATAAACATATGAAGAACATCATCAATTACAGATTCAAATTGGACTCACAGTAGTAGGAGACATTTACAACAACCTGACTTCAAAGTCAATACTATGATAGATAGAATAGCGTCTTTGATAACATACTGAATCTCTGTAACCCAAATAACCACAATCGTCCCACCATTCCTCAAGCCAGTGACGAGTTTCCTCAGCTCGTGAAAGCAGTCTTTGTTGGAGTTCCGGCCCTTGGACAGTAGCAAACTGGTCAATCTTCCTGGAGACTATAGCGTACTCTTCGTCCGACCAGGCTATCGGCGCCAGGCTCTGTTTCAGACGAGCAAGCGTGTCGGGAAGGTTTGGAACCGGAAGCTTGGGTAGTTCTGCTGCAAAGGTCTTCGTTCCAGGAGGAGAAGCAGGAGCAGCAGCCTTCCATGCAGTTGGGCGTGAGGACGGCCGAATGGCAAAGGTTGACATTGTAAGATGGCGATTCGTAAACGACGAGAGTGAGGACTGGCTGAACTTTGAGCCTGGAAACCTCGTTAGGTATAGCATAATCCGCCCAAGTCCGCTCACTAGTGAGGCAGGGACCTGTCGGATGAGATAAAACGCAGATTAACTATTGATGACAGCTGATTTTGAGAACTCCATTGTTCCGGACTATGTGCGGGGATAGCAAATCCGACCTGTACAGCCACCTCCGCAAGCCAAACAGGGTTTTGAAAAGCCTTTCGACTAATCTGTCGACTGCAGGATGACACGAACGATACAGCTGACGGAATTCTGACAAGAAGCTTTCATGAATTGCCTTTCAGAATGACAGGGTGTCACCAACATGCACCAACCTGTCATACCAACGGCTGGCCACAAACTTGAAAGCGACTTCGGCTTTCAAACACGCATATGTTTTCGATCTATGCTTATGGGAGATTTTGAAGAAACAACGTTTTTCCTACGCTGTGGAGACATCGGTGATCAGCTGAGCTTCTTCCTGACTCTGGTTCGGCGCTACCTCTTATGGACTAAGAAACGGCAGAGGTCTTCGACAAAATCACAGATTATGAAACCCGTTGAACGGCTATCCATTCATAAAACAAGAATAAAATGCTTTCACAAAGAAACAAGGGTAACGGTCGAAGGAGTTTTTGCCCCCAAGTTGGTCTTATTGTCAAATCACGATGATAAAACATCGTCGGGTCAAGTTTTTCTCGTATAGCCAAAACATCCTCACAGCAAATACCTCATTCCATGGATAACGATATTCACTGCCTCATCTGTCTCGACAGCCAATATCATTCGGTATTTAAGCTCCTCAAGATTTTGTACTGCTTGTCTCATTGGTTACTTGTGGGGTAAGTTGGGTTTTCGCGAATATTCCATTTTTTGCCTTACCTGTGTAGCTCTAAAACAACCAAAGCCGACTGGTCAGTCACCAACTAGCACTCGTACATATTCATTCAGCTCTGTGTCAGCCGAAGAAAAAAATACTTGTCATAGATCGACCAAGCGGCAGGAAAGATCAGAGATGAAGAACTATAGAATATTACCAAAAGCGATAGAAACAGTTTAGCATGAGAAGCGGAATCAAGCCACTATCATAATTGCTCAGTCTCATATCTCGATCAAATACATAGTTTAATATTCTTCATCTGAAAATACATTCAATTTCGTGGTTCCTTCACGAAGCTCGGTTTCGCCCCACTCTCAAGCTGTAAGTCCCTTTCTGGTCCCTTATGCTTCATCTTGTGAGAGTTGTTCAGAGAGAGAGTCTGGAAGTACAAATTCTTGATCGTCAGCGCTAGGGGACGTTCCTGACGGTTAACCCTACAATCAGCGAGCTCACGCAAATTCTTTTCCGACAGAACAAAACGAGACGAAATTCAACAAATCTGAGGTATTGATAGATGGCTAATTCCAACGCATTCCCTTCCGTATCGCGTATTTATCATCCATAACCTGGCTTCTAGAATAGATGGAGAGTGGAAGAAAAGCCTGACCTTATAAATCAGGAGATCAGGTCCTCAAGGAGTTAAGACGGGACGAGATCAGCTTGTGGATGATGTATGTAAATACTTATTTGATCCTTGCAATAATAATATGAAAGCGTGTCGAGAGAGATGAATAAGGTTTGGAATGTCATAGATTTAGCCCTGCACACCTTCACTAAGAATCTTTTCAAGGCCATTCCTGAACTTGTCGATGAATCCCTCAGCAAAGACATCCGAAACGGAACCAGCACCCCAGATTATGGACATCGTAAGTCCTCCGATTGCGTCACCGACCACATTTAATTTGAGAGCGGCGCCGACAACTACATCACATTGGGCAAAGACCATACGCCCGGTTGACCATGTCGGCACATCCGGTGAGTTGTTCTCGACTTCGAACCGTCCAACATTGGAAAGTTCAAACCCGCCATTCCGTTTCCTCCCCAACATTCCCTGGAAAAACTCGTCGTACTTTCCGTTGAGATAAGGAAGCATTCCTATTTCCTCCACCGACTTTTTGACATGAAAGCGAAGTTCTGCTGCATACTGGTGTGCATATTCCCAAGAAAATGTCGGGTTGACCTTCGCATGAGAATGTAGCGATGACACATGATTGCACATAACATCGCTGGACGTTCCCGAAAGACCTCTCAGGGATATTGGAACGAGAGAAGATATCGTTGTATATTGATCGGGCATCACAAGGTCAGATATGACCGATACGGCTAGCGCATAAAATGTCGACGTTATTGTTGCTTTATGAGAGCGACATATATTAAGAAGGGTGGAAACAATACTGGGAGATAATTCAAGAAGTCGAACATTGTTTTGAAAGGTAATATCAGTGGGTACTTGGCTGCCGGTCCAAGAATGAGCTGCACGAGTCCATGACACAGGAGCAAATAAACCAAAAAGCGTCGAAACAATCTTCGGCCATGACGGCGAAAGGTCGACTAGCGTTTCAATAGGGGGGACTAATCCGTTCTTGGGAGGTATGACTACAGAACTGCCACCTCTGCTCTCGTTCACTTGTAGGGAGGACAGTAAAGCGCGATGGAAAGCAAGGCCACTCTTGCCATCACCGATACCGTGGTGCCAAGCGAAGCAGACAGTGCCGTCGTCTAAAATCACGACGCGCCAAAGAGGCCGATTTGACGTAACGTCAAACTTTCGTAGTAGTTCTATTTCTATCGTTGCTTCAAGGTTGTGATTGTCAGAAAACTCCACGACTTCGGAGAGATCGACCTCTTTCAGACGTTCGAAGACTGGATCTTTTGCAGGATCCTTCAAACGAACACCTAATGCGGTGTGAGCTTCGATAACTTTGGCAAGCGCGTCGTAAATCGTCGGTTTGTCCAATCGACGTCCCTTCGGGGGTATATATTGTGCGGCCATAAGCACGCAGGAATCTAGACCCAATGACGAGAATCTTGCAATGTGATACCGCTCAAGCAGACCTGTGAATTAATTGGTCAGAAGCAGAGGGACATTAGAAAGAGACTGGTAACCTGCTCGTCGAACTACATCTGTATATTCCATGACGCCGTGTGCAAAAGAGTGTGGTTACTTGATGACATGGTGGAAATCAATTACAATGAGTTAGCGCTCAAGCGACTGCGGGCGCCGGTGCGGCCCAAATATGGTCGTCATGTAGTCATCAATCACCCTTTTCTCAGTCTCTGCGTTAGAATGAACAACAGAACTAGCAGGCAGCTCGTTGTCAAATGTTCTCTGGATAGTTGGAATAAGAAGATTACTTTCGACTCTGCGCGCAACTGCACATATGAACTACTTCGGCAGAAGGTGTGTCGTGTTCATCTTCAGCAACTTACGCACGTCTAACACCATTTTATCCCAAATAGATCGAACAGTGTTATTCGCTCTCCCATACATCGTTCGCGATCACATACAAAGACGACGACGGCGAGATAACAACTATTACCAGCGATACAGACCTCACAGAAGCCATTCAATACTTCCACGCCGGGGACGATGTACCATTGTCTTCCGCAGCATCCATCTTATCAGGTCGTAGCTTTGGGAGCCGCAAGGTGACCCTCAAGGTTCAGATCACGGTCGATTACGATGGTCCCAGCCTCTCAGATACATCATCGCTGATCAGCTTGGACGAGTATAGGGGACGAAATGGAAGTCAACAGTCGTTCTCGTTTGACTCTCCTGTAGCCGATGATGATTCGGTAACGATTAGCTCTCGCGACAACAGTGGTCCTTCCGTCTCCTCATGGTCAGCCGTTCCGAGCAATGGAAGATCGGGAGATGGCATTGACTCTCTTGTAAGTTCTTCAAGTGGTTCGCCATTCACACTGGTTTCGGATCCTTCTGGCGATAGAGGTTTAAGAGGGTCGGCCACGCTCGTAAGTGAGTCAGTGGAAGTGGAGGTCCAATTTTTGAGAAGCTTCAAAAGGTTTCCCCAAGACAACACCTATCGGATCCCTCTGCCGTTTTCCAACGTCTTAAGCTCCAAGAAGAGGCGGAAAACACATCTAACGTTCATTCTAATTCACTAGCAAGAAATAGTCGCGGAGAAGCATGGTTGAGGGAGCAGAACGAACGTCACATCCATACCATGCTTGGAGTACTGCCTGAAGCATCATTGGCTGATAATGTTTCCCTCGACCCACAGATGGACGATGAAGACGGGCTTAGTGGTGACCTTGCGCTTGAAAGAGACCCCAGTGGTCGGTATTACTATAACTACACATCTGCGGGTTCATCTGGCTCGCAAGTTCATGGTTCTGGCTACGATGATGGTCCTCCGTCCAGAGTAATACCTATCCCTCAAAGGACAAGACCTTCCTCAATGCATTTAAATTGGCTGGCGAATCAGCGGATCCAAGCCCAGAAGGCGCGCGGTCCAAAAGCCCCTTTAGCATTTCCAAACTTGCGGCCATCCCATGATTTCTCTTTGACCGATGCGAATTCAAATTTTGTGATTGACAGAGAGCTGCTCCAGTACCTTCCGCCCACGGTGCCCCCTCAAGACAGTTTGACAGCCTGTTCTAACTGTGGAGCGTTTCTCGACACAATTCGATACGTTTGTTCCACATGTGGAGAAAAGCATCCTGTGTTCAGCGACCCACTCTTGAAAGGCAAAGGGAAAGCAAGTAGTTTGCCCTCCTTCGGCTATCTTCCTCAACCACGTTATACTCATTCAATATCATCCTGTCCCAGTAACTCGTTATCATCGCAGATGCACCCGGATGGTAGTACTGAATTACTTCCCGCTTACAAACGTCTTCCTTCAATCCCTTCTTCCTCTACCCTTGCTGTCCCGGAAGTATCTTCATTAAAAGGCTTTGAATTATGTTCTAACTGTATGGAATCCGCTGGAGTTCATCATGCAATCGAAGCGGCGTCTAGTACGTCACCCGTAATGCCGGCTTCGGTCAATGGTGATGCCCAGGCAGCATCCCAATGGAGAAGAGCAGCACCAAAAAAAGGCGAGCTTCGACACGCCTTCTTGCAAAAGTACTGGTCACACGATAGATGGGAGGAAGTTGGTTGGTGCAGTTTACAGTCAACGCTTGCTTAAAGTTGATTACAGTTGAAACAGAACAAGATGAAGTCCGTGTATCCAAATGTTCCACTTGCCAGGCAAATACCTGTCACAAACGCTACAAGTGTGTATCATGCCCAAACATCAACTTGTGTCGTGCATGTTACAGGTTAGCCTCTAATATATCTCTCTAACCAGTACATTGAGGCTTAGCATGTGTGATAGTCAGGTACACGAGTTACATCCTTCGCACGCTTTCCTCAATGTACCAGACAGGCTGCCCCTGTCACACAAAGATCCAGAATTTCCCATTATCCGCCCTCCGGACCCTCAAGACGAAGAACGTAAGCTTCTTGGGTCTATAAATTAGGTTTCCATCGATTTTTTTACATCAATGACCCTAGCGTTGAAACACCCAGGTGTAAAGTGTACACAGTAGGTCAAATTACTGGTTGACTTTTGCATTGTCATGTTCAAGGTTCCACTAGTTGTTTACAAGACATCGTCGGTGCTCGATTTCACTGCGCCATCTGCGCTTTCGTGGATATATGTGCGAATTGCGAGTCAGCTGGCCTCCCTGGAAATCTTGATTCCGCAGACGGAGGCCATAACTCTTCACATATCCTCATCAAGGTATGGCTTGACCGATGCCTCGATCTTTCAAGTCGTTCTCAATGCAAGTGTCAGATACCATATCCATTGGAAGTGCAAGAAGTATGTTTGTGAACTTGTGAACATATCAAATCTTTCTTACACTTCCTGCAGCTGGAAAGTGCCAGTCGAAGAGCGATCAACCTCTGGACAAGGGGGGATGCAGCAAGCGTCGGACTGTCGGCCTCGTGGTCAAAGGCCAGTTCAGTGGTATCTTCCTACGCTCGTACTGTAGTCGGAAATGCTTCTCGACGTGCTCCGACACAGTCGAATGACCATCGTTTGCTCTGCAATAGTTGTGGTCTCGTGGGTCTCACTTCTCGTTGCAAATACAGTTGGAACTAAACCTCTTCATCCAGAACATTATTGGAATCCGGTACCAGTGTGCAAATTGTCCTTCTCCGAGAGCATATAATCTAGTATGTGTGATACCTGGGATTTGCATAGATACCAATCACTTGATCAGTGTGAAAATTGCGAGCAAAGGTCCTACCTTGTCCACGACCCGATGCATATATTCTTCAAGTTGCCCAGACCAGTTCTTCGGCCTATTGAGAGCTTTTCTCCCATGGTTCCAATCTTGTAAGGTTCTACGAAATTATCACAAAAAGAGCAACGTTGAAATCTTCACAGATATCAAACGCCTGTCGGTTCTCTCAACCCATTTGTGGACACAAATGGACCCACAGGTAGAAAAATCTTTACAATTTTTAGACTCCGAGGGCTCATTGCTCGATTTGTAGCCTACCTGAACAATCTGAGGCATACAAATTCTCTTTGCGACCGTTGCATAAAGGTTATCGTGGGCGCATGGTTCCGGTGTGCTTACTGTGCTCGAGACTTATGCGACACGTGTGAAGCTGTTGACACTCATAATGACTCGCATGTCTTTCTGGTCTTTAAATCCTTGGTGAATGGCCAGCTCAATGACTGAAGCTATACACTGACTAGATTGCCCAGGTGGATATGAAAATACTCCAGTTGGTTCTTCCGTTGTCAATTGGATCATTGCTAACACTGAAGCAGGAGATTGGCCAATCTAGAGACTCCTACCGAGAGTCCCCCTATTATCCCATATGCCGTGTATTAATTGTTTCTTGGACACCCATATCTGAAAGTTGGCTTTAAACATGACTACCTATATAATACAAGACAATACGTTGTTTGGGTACACAAAATCAGCCTTTTTTAAAGCCTGTTTTGAGGGTCAGTAGAAGTAAAGAAACACAATAAAAAGAAAGGAAAAACCTAAACGACGTCGTTCATAGAAAAGGTCGGTTCTACTTGCTCCAAGGTTTACAATCTTAGGACAACCATCTCGATCCTTCTCAAGTCGCGTACATTCGGCGCAATAGTACGCGTCGGAGATCCCTGATATTCAAGTATTAGTCTGTCGTAGGAAATCAAGAAACGGGGCTTACCAGGTGCGCCGCATATTATACATCGACCCCCATAAGTACCGAAATTGCACTCATCACAGATGCGTACCAGAGTTTCCGGCCGAACGTACGAGTCACAAACAGGGCTATTAGAATGATGACAATCAGACACCTATACAATACACGAGTACTAGAACCTGTACCATTTTCCGTCACACTTCTCGCAGAGACGGCCAATGGCTTGATGACAAGGAATGAGCTGAGCTGACTTTCGCATAATGTACACGATAAAACGAACCTATCCCTGGCTGACGCCTGCACATAATCAGATCTCAAACTCATATGAGCGTTCGCAATAGTTTAGAAGGAGCTGTACCGACCAGGATGGTGCTTCGACATGGTGGCCGGTGGTTAACAAGGTTCCATTTGTATGCTTGGTCAGCAATTTGCTTTGTAGAGCGAATTGACACTGATCTAGAATCAAGGCAGATTATTACCTTAGGATATTAGGTCAGTCAGCTTGTGCTAATGCATTTTTTGATAGATGAACGGAATATAGTTGAGAATATTTCAACGATTCAGGTCAACCTCTTTTGAGTCTTAATATTAAAAGGTCATTCTGAGGCTGAATGGACCCAGATAGGTTTCTATTTCAATAGTATGAACCTGAAGTCTCCCGTCGAGCAATCGCAAAACAAGAACGAGTCCAATCAAGATTCGAAAGTTATGATAAGTGGAAGCTCCCCACTCCTTCCTGCATGGCAATCCGCAGTTTCTCCTTCATTATTTCCTTCGACGTATACTCTGGTAACTTGAGGTAGTTCACACAAGTCATTACGCTCGGAAGATAATCATCCGCTGTAAGAGGAGGCTCGTGTGGTTTGCGTACCACCGTCAATGGTGGGTTGAGTCCACGGAAACCTGTTTCATTTTATGTTAGACCTACTTCCACAAGAGACGAAAATTCATACCTCCAATTGGTAATTTTGGGCTGCCAGTAATGAACTGTAAGAAGGCACGACGTGTCGAGTTATCATAGGCTGAAATTATTTCAATTAGGTCGTGGATTGCTCGACTCTCGACATTGAAACCGTGGTCTGCTTTTAGCGCTTCCAAAAGAGCTGAACAGCTTATATGAGAGATGAAAACAAGAAAGATAAAATGACCCTGACTTTCAGTACCCCAGTCCTCTTCGGAGTTGCCGAACAACATGACCAATTCATCCGCAGAGAAAGCTCGCAAATCTGTGACAGGAAACACTTTCGAAAAACCTTCTCGAAAGGCTTTCGCTTGTACCATTGCGCCCTTTCCAAGAATCGCGTCAAAGACTGCATTGATGTATTCATCAACATTGCCTGATGTTACGCATATTTCCTTGCCTCCAGGCTACATGAATTCATGTCAGATAACATTGAAATGAAACTAAATTTCGTCTGACCTTGAGTTCGACATCGTATCCAGGAAGGGTAAAATCAAGCGCAAGATCTTCTATTGAGATTGATTCGACTTTTGCAACTTTTTGCGAAAGCTGCCTCAAAGATGAGGGGAAATGAAGATCCTTTAGTCATCTCTCAACGAACCTTATCATCCTGCAACAGCGACTTGGTAGTAACAATGCTCTGCAATTTTTCGAGGGAATTCGCAAGATCAATATCGACAAGCTGGAAAGAACCTGAGACGAGCTGATAGTCGAAGAGCCATTATGTGCACACCTTGAGAGAAGCGATAGTGAGAGGAACCTCCTCACCAAGTACCAACTTAAGGAAAACTTTATTGAAAGTCAAATCAATTATTCGGGAATCAAGCATTGCTTTCGCGACAAATTGCCCAATGACTCGTAGCAGATGCGTGCGTTTCCTAAGTTTGAATTTTGTTAGTCAGCCGAGTTGCCAACGCTGCAGCAATCAGTGATGCTTACAGTTCTCCATCGCTGACGTCTTCCAGACTGAGAGGTGCAGGGTAAAGTCCACTGGCATGGCTGACATAAGGACTTGAACCTAACGCATCATTATCTCTCCATAGCTTGAGATCCTTTCGCGCAAATTCTTTGGACACTAAGGAGTAAAACTCGAGTGTAGGCCCTAGCCCAGTTCCGACCTCCTCAAAGTACTCAACTTCGAGTATGGAGGATGAGGATCCATAAAGTTCGAAGACCTTGACAGCCGATTCCAATATATGTTTTCGGGATATCCGAACTTTTTGTCGTTGAAGACGTCCGAGGAAACCGATGCCATCATCTCTGCGTGAACTGTCTTGATTACGATTCTGTTGACTTTGCCATTTCAAAATCAGGCGAGCATATCCAAACGATGCTGATTGGAGGAAATTGTAGCGTGTGGCGAATGGAAACAGGAACGGAAAATGCTGGGGAAGGTCCAATGCCCAATCCGGTAGACAGGAACTGGGGCCCATTCAGTTAAAACCACCCAAATTTACATGTGGCAATATAGGAGCTTACCTGGCTACAATCATAGGTTCCTCGAGCTGACGCGTCAACTTCGCAGTCAACTTGTTGTTAACAAAGGCCGATTCAGGCAAATTTCGTTTGTCTCCAGAAAAGCCTTGTCGCTCCGCCTCCATTGTATTTAGTTGGTGTAAGGCACGCAACAGACGTAGAATCTTGGCATGAGGAGCGTCTTCGGGAAGAGAGGACGTTGTAGGGCTGGGCGACCGGATCTTAATATCTGAGCCATCTGCACGAGCTGAAAAGAGATCAGTATGTGGCACTAAATACACATCTGCGACATACTATCCGAGGCTGAAGCTGGACCATGAACTTTCTTGAACTTGATTGTGTATATCCCTTGCCAGATCATGCTCGGCGGTGATGCTGAAGCCTTCTTACGCATCTCATGCTGATGAATCGCGCCGTATATTGTTAAATCCAAAGGCAGAACGTGATCATCCATTGAGAATTCGAGGTGCCAGTCTGACGGTTTGGCTTTAAGAGCAGCAGCATATGATGCTTTAGTCGCCTGGGGTGCTCGCATATTCGATGGCAGATATGCATCTTTCGCTGAGGAGTTTGGTGTTGCTACACGGGTTCCATCAGGTGTTTGAGCTTCTACTTTCGATCCGTCTAAGCGATCTACCATCAATAAGATTACACATACATGTAGCATGGTACAAACCTTCAACGACAGAAAGCATGACTGTTTTTTCTGACACAGATTGATCAGGATCAACTTCATCGTCATCAAAAACGTCAGCATCTATTTCATCATCATCCGTAAAATCTGCTTGTAACTCGGAATCTACCAGAGTGTCGCTTGGTGCGGTGTCGACAGAAGAAGGCCCAACTTCGGAAGTGGACTTTTGTCCACTGTCTCCAGATGTATCTGTATGGAGGGCTGCAGGATCTGTGTCAATATTTGATATTCCACCGGCGACTATGGCATTCTTGGCACTGAGCCGCTGGCTGCGTCTTCGTCCACCTGTTGAGGTCGGTTCTGGGTTGCTTTCCACAGAAGATGCAGAGGGCTTCAATGATTGAGAAGCATTTGCACTCGCTTCAAGGCTGGCACTAGTGTATCCTGCTAGAGCTGCCAACATTCCATGAAGACGAGAACCACTACTGAGAAGGCCAGCAACCCGAGGCCGAAGATAATCATGCAGTGCCTGGAAAGTAGCAATCGCATGGATGGATACCACGATATTGTGCAGATTTCGAGGAACGTCTGATTCATCTCCAGCAACGAGTCGCAGGCGCAGTTGTCGTGCTAATAAAGAGGGTGAACTGCGTTTCGAATCTAAGGATAAGGTTTAATATTTGAAGCGAAAATAAGAAGCATCATTTTGACTGACCATCAATGCCTTGAGCAACCGTGATGACGTCGAAAGACTCTATTCTAGTTAAACTTTCCTGTAGCTTTTTCACCAGTACCGAGTAGGGCGATGGGGCACCAATCAAAGCCGACGTTCGACGGGCACAAAACGCATCTAATAACAATTCCTGACGTTTCCGGATATCAGCTACAACAAGGGATCAGTTTTGATTACAACCGAGCTCATTAGACGAACGTACGCATTCGTGTTTGATCGGTTGCAAACTGAAGTAAACCTTCCACGACACCACTTTGCAGAAGTTCAAAGCTAGAGACTGAGGTGTGAGGGGATGCAAAAAGTTCCGCAAGTTCCTGTAGAGCGTCAAACAACTCTTTCTCCGTGACTTGCTCCGATGAGATCCGGTCAACTAGGAGTCGAAGAGTTGCAAAGGCGTTGTCTTCATCGTCGGATATTTCACTGGACAAATGCTTGAACTGAATAACCCTCGAACGTAAGGTGATCGCATCTTCCGGTTCCAATGATAAAGACGAGAGCTTCTTAAGACCGCTTATAGAGTGTACCGGGATCGGTGGCGTTGGGGATACACTTCCAGACTCTGCCGAGGTTGGCTCAGAGGTATCTTTCTCTTTATCTTTGGTTTTAGATTTTGAGGATGTGACGGGTCGCGCAGCAATCGTTTCGACTTCATGAAATACCCCCTCCCTGCGAAAGCTTGGCTTATACAAAGCTGGAACCTTAGTCAAGAGAAGGTCGACGAGTTGGAGGGCGCCGATCACAAGTGATGGGTGATCTTTAGAAGACAGAATCGACGAAGCGAAACTGGCTACAGGTACAAACTTGCGAAATGTTAAAACAGGTAACAGAGCATCCCAACGACGATCGGAATCTCACCAAAAGCACCTGTTTCAACCCATCTGCATCAAGAAAACTGACGGCTTTCAGCAACCCAGTCAATGTCTTGACTCTCACCGGTGTGATCACGCTCGCAGCATACACATCAATAAGAATAGGAACCATGAGTTGCATGAAACGGCCAACAACAATGGGCTTTGAGCGCAACAGCTCAGTTCGATCCAGACTAACCGGAGCAGATGCAGTGGCAGCGGGTTCCTCGGCTGCATCTAATGTAGCAGGTGTCTCTGCAGATGTAGTTTCAGGAGAAGGGACATCGGGAGGTGGAGAAACGACAGTAGGATTTTCGGCAGCTAAAGCAGCTAGCCTTGCAGCAGCTCTATCTGCTTTTGCTTTTGCTTTGACCATACGAGTAAGCGCTTTCTCCGTATAACCTTTATGATCAAAAACACCATCTGCAAAGGTTTAGTTGTTGGGTAGCATGCTATGATCTTGATTGAGAAATTCCCTACCTTTCGGCAAGGGCGGCATGAGTTCAGAAGCAAGGCTCAGCGCTTCTTCGATTTGGTCCTTCGGTCGGTGAGCCAGATTCTCCATGACTGTCATATCGGCCAACCCGCCACCCAAACCTTGACCACCACTGGCATTGCCTTGTTCTTGACCATTCTCAACAAGCGAAGGCAAGACTCCGGTGAGTATTTGATACAACGTGTCGACTATATCAGCTTCCAAGAGTGCAATCGTAATCTTTGGACTAGCTCGCGCTGCGGTTGCCAGTGCCCGCAGTAGTAGAGTGTATGTATTGGGAGCAATCAACGAAGATCCGCCCGCTGGAAGAAGCAACGTATTAATGGCTTTGATCAAGTCCGTGTCGACTAATGCTTCAAGATTGTCGGTTGATGCGCGATAGTAAGAGTCAATGACACGGATGACGCAAACGCAGGCGAATTCAACAAGCCTCTGGTCGGAATAAGTCAAACACTTCCCTATTATTGACCAGACGCCTTTAATCATGGGAAAATGCTCCGGAGCAACATTCCGGCAACAATTGGAGGCAGCTTGCAAAGCTGTACGTTGCACCGCGATAGAGAAAAAGTCCAAATAGTTGAGGAGGGCAGCAAGTCCACCCTCGCGCACAATCGAACTAGGAAACTCCTCGGATATCTTTTCCATCGTCTGTAGGGAATTCTAGAACTTGTCTGCAAGAAAGTAATTACTGAACTCACACTTAGAGTCTGCTCAGCGAGATCGATATAAGAGATTTCAATCAATTTGCTGCAAAGCACAGGGATGGCACCGTGATACACAACGGTGTGCGCAACGCCAGGTAAAGCTTCCATTAGGTTTGCCAGACAGCGACAAGCGAGTACCTGAGCTTCAAGGTTCTCATCACCTTGGTATGTGTTGCCAGTACTCATCGCTAATGCAGCAGCAAGAGCGGCATCCTCATCTTGCTCGATGTGGTCCTCATTATCGTCTTCATCCTCATCTTCGTCGACTCCATGGCCACCAAGAATCTTGACCAGCTCACGGACAAACTGTTCAACTTGGAACGATCCAGCCAGAGTGTCCTCGGTGCTGATACTGAGAAGTTCGCTCAATTCTTGAAGTGTAAGGAGTCGAGTCGTGGGGTCTGCCGTGGGCTTGATGTTGTTAAGCATGGTCTTGAGGCGCGATGATAATGACATCATGTAGGAGCCGAACTGTCGATAATCGCCAAAGATTGCCAGAGCCGCCGAAGCGTCTATGTTGCTTGGAACGGGAGGATCGCTGGACGGCATTGCAACATCTCCATGACCTTCATCGACACCGTCGTCGTCGTCGCCGTCATCATCTCCTGCGTCGTGTTTGTCACTCGCCTCTCCTCCCCCTGTTTGTTCCTTATTTTCATCGGGACATACTTCATGCTCCGACTTGTAGGAGGCGTCCAACATCTCCACATCCTCATCTTCGATTCGAGATGAACTCGGGACTGAAATCTTCGTCTTGACAGATGCCATCTTCTCCTTGTTAGATGCTCTAGAACGAAGGACGATGGTTAAAGGAAACATGGATAAAGACATTAAAAGCCCTACCGAGTCTTGCGCGGCATATTGGTTTGAATATTCGATCGGAGGGAATAAGTTGTTCTCTGACGTTTGGAGGTACCGTTGATGTTTTCTTCTTCAGAGGCAGGTTCCGGAGCGGCACGCTTCTTGCCTTTGGGGTCTGAGATTGGTTCGTTGATAGTCAAGGGAGTAGATGTTGACGAAGTTCCGCGTCGGGTACTATAGAAGTCCAGATTAGTGCTCTAGTGCTCAAAGTACTAATCGATGTCGACTGACCGTCTGGTAATGCGAGGTACAGTCTCCTCGGGTAAATCGTTCGCCTTTCCTTTTCCCTTTGCTGGGATGCTTTCGCGAGAACGTTTAGACTTGGTAGTGGTAGCGCGTGTAGTCCGGGACACGACAGTATCAGTAAGCGAAACCGCCGAGGATGATGATGGAAGTTGAGATTGTTGGACTGCCGAGTCACGGTCCTTGTCGTTGGACTTCTGCTTGGATTTTAATTTCGCGGCTTTGACCCGGGCACTAGAGCGTAATGTCTTGGAATCAGTAGAAAGAGCAGAGGGCTGGTCAAATTGTTGTCTGGCTGTCGATGCACTGGCACTGCTGGTGGCTTCTTGATGATGGAGAGGTTGTAAGTCCATTTAGTGCATGCCCCAAGCCATCGATTCCAATGTCGAGCGTTGGAGAAGCAGACGTCAAGCCTGTGAGGTTGCGAGACCACGCACGCTTGCCGACAATCTAGTCTTATATAAGCACTGGTGGCGCGAATGCGATCCAACCCGTTCTTGTTTAGAACAGCGCAGTGACTGTCAAACTTAGATACAACAAGGATGCAGCGTCGCTATGAACAACAAGAACACGATACTGTTTTGATAAGGTGTGGTATGCCACGTCGGAAACTCAGGATGATTACAAGGTTCAAACAAACTATCACCCTTAGCAGACGTTTCGTTGGCACATCCATCTTTTTCTCTTGACCAGTCGTTGACCTGCGCAAGCCTTGTAAACTGTAAGATGGCAGAACTTCATGATTGATGAGTTTGCGGGTCAGTGTTCATTACCGTCAGCATCTGGGCCTGAACATTCGCAGTGATGGTGTTTGAGGGTCTCCTCTGATCTCCTGTGAGGCGATGACCAGGAAATCCCGTTACTAGGCGATCCCAATGCGATGACCAATAAAGCTAGGGTACTGTAATTATGTGACCAAAGGTTCCATGTTAATACCTACCCGATGAAAACTCACGCGATTCAAACACACTAGAAACCCTCAAGAAATACGACTTGTTGCAATCTATAATTGTTGGGAAAGACTGATGTTGCATTTTCGAACCTTGAACACTCTGGTATTTGCAAGTATCACTAACACCTAAACGGCCACCTCTTTCAATACCTCTTCGACGCTTTGTACAAAAATAGCGGCAATCTTCTCAATTTGCTCCTTTGTAACGTTGTACGCAGGCGCCAAAATGATATGATCTCCCTTGGTCCCTTCCAAGTTGGACCCACCGGTCATGCCCATGACGACAAGGCCAAGTTCAAGCGCACGAGCCTGAACACGGAAAGCGAATGCCTCCTTACCGAAGTCGAGGTTGGTCGAATCTGTAAAGTCGAATTCAATGCCCCAAAACCCACCGCCTCCACGAATGTCAAATGTATACGGGGCGGCCAGGGCATTAGGACCTTTCAAGCCCGTATGCAAGAGGGACTCTGGGAGATGAGATGAGAAGTAGTTTTTTTGTATTTCGCTCATACACAAACCTAGGTATGCACCCTGTTTGCAGACGTTCTCAAGGAGGTTTTCCGACTCAATCACATTCTGAACAGCGAGAGCCGCCGCGCAGGCGACGGGGTGAGCCTACAGAAACGCAAACCAGGAATTAGTATCTCCACACCGCTTGAGAACACGATTTCATACCTGGTAAGTATGGCCATGCTTCCATAATCCCGAACCATTCTTAATCCCGTCCGCAACCTTTTTGGACATTAGAACAGCTCCGATAGGGGCATAACTATACGTGTGCTTTAGCATGACTGGGGTTTCCACTTGGATTATTGTTTACCCTCCTCCCAAACCTTTGGCAACTGCTTGGATATCAGGCTACTCAAATGTTATCAACAAAAGAAGTCATCATGTAAATCGGAAAACGCACTGCCACGTTATCGCCAAATGATTCCCAACCATGCAAAGTTCCCATGCCTATGGCGGTAAGTTTACATCTTCAAAGAGATGACCGTGAGATGCTTACGGCCCATACCACACATAACCTAAAGGACACGCTAGTCACACATGACATGCATTACATACCAACGCTTACCTCGTCAAGGATGAAGAGTGCGCCATATTTGTCGCAAACGGACTTCATGGCTGAGACATCGATTAGGCCGTATCAATGCTCCGTAGATACAGGCATACCCTTGAAGTAGCCCTTTGGAGCCGGCACAACACCTGTCGTAGCACCCACAACCGTCTCTGCAACAACTACCGGTGAATGAACTCATATTGAACATCGGATGAACAAAGAACGATTTACATCCGATAACGGTATCTGGTCCAAGAGCAACGAACTTGTCATCGAGCTCTTGCCTCAGACGCTCCACGTATTGTCCTTCTGTTTCGGCTGGCTTCTGAAATCGTTTCGCGTATGCAGGGGACACGTGGTGGAAACGTTCCGTGTTAAGAAGATCGACATACTGTGCACGTCGAGTAGGGTGATAAGCAAGAGATAAAGTCGCTACAGAGTTTCCGTGAAATGAGAGGAGTCGCGCGATATAATTTTTGCGCTGCGGCTGTCCGATCTCGGCATAATACTTTTGCAAAGTGTTCAGACCAGATCATGAAAGGTAGAGTCATGCATACTTGTTTACCGAGCTTGATAACACTCTCCATAGCCTCTGAACCTGTGCGACATAGAATAATTGGGAAATTGGACTTTCAGAGGCTACCCACCTCCACATACGAACCCGCATGTAGTGAAGGCTCCCTTGCTCATAGAAATCAACTTGTCAGCCAGCGCCTCTGCAGGTCGGTTCGACAATTGCATGTTGTAGACATCTGCACCAGAACATGGACATCACGAGATAGATGAGAGCACGTTCAAGACGACATACATGATACATTGTCAATCTGATCTTTCATGGCCGGGATCACCTTAGGGTGGCTATTCCCCACGCAGACTACAGCGGCTCCTCCAACGCCATCGAGAACTCGTCTGCCATCTTCGAGGTCGATGTACATACCCTCTGCACCCTTGGCAACAGGTGGCGTCCACGGAGTCCTATGAAGGATGGCTGTTGGCCGGGAGACTTCAGGCTTAGATCGAATGGACATATTGAATGTTGGGGGGAGAGATAATAACACGGCGTAAAACAGCAGCAGAAAAGGGACAGGAAGTCTGCCAGAAAGGAATCATATGCTTGGTCATAGGAATGACTCGTGCCCGATTGCCAAAGTTCACAGAGGTACATTATGGGATGAGAGTGAAAGGATATGTATGTATATACAGAGAATCAAAACAACAATTGACTGATCTCAACGCTCCCGCGCAACCCGTATCTCCTCGATGTCCAGAGTCAGGAAGATGGAATCAAAAGATTTGGACATTGATCTTTGCACTCCCTTTAACCACAAAATCGAATGACAATCGAGGCTTTGCTTGACCCGGCAGACGAGAAACATTCTGTGGAAACTTTGATAAGTGACTGACTGGACACACACTAAACACACTAACGACTGGGATCATGCACTATTATGTAGCCTAGGAATGTCTTCGGGGCAGGGAACCCTGCAAGTTGCTTCTTTGATCGAGCTGAAAACTCTTCACAGCCCCGGTGATCTGGTTGTGCTCTGGCTTTTAAAAGGCAGACGATGAAAATGGTTTCTTCCCGTTTTTTTTTCCTTCGTCACGAAACTACATTACTTACGTACATGTACAACGACTGGCAGATCGAGCGCCTTTTGATCAAGACCTTTTTCAGCTTGACTATCTGCATTGGGAGCGTGACAGATTATCCCAGATCATGACGTGGGTCATAAGGTCGATTTCCCTGTGAGCCGATATTGAGGATCAAATTTACTATGGGATGCAGTTGAGCTCGAGAGACTCAAGAGAGTTTATTGGTGAAGAGTTGATCGCAAGAGTAAATAAAGATTATGTATGACCGTGAGCGTCACACATCACAATCATCAATGGTTCCATTGCCTGTTCAGGTCATACTATGTCTTCTTCCAAAAGGACAGTGAAATCAGCCGTGACTTTACACGACTACTTCAACGCTGCTGGAGGTTCATCTATGAGTGTCAAAGAAAAAAGAAATACGACTAGCCATCACAAATCCCCCGTGACGCCAAAAGATATAATTGTCATAGACGATTCGGATAGCGAGCCCGAAGTGGTTCAGGTCATCCGGTCCGCAAAGAGACGTCGTCGAAGCAGTAGTTCTGGTGAAGTCACATTCGTAGAAAATTCTGCAGAATCACACAACGTGTGTGTTTCACCCGCAGTCACAAGCTTTAGGGAAGATATCACATCGCATGACGGCCTCAAGCGAAAGCCTTCGGCTCCAATAGCCTTCACACTCTCTACTCGATTGAATGGTGTGGCCTTCAAGGAAGAAACTCCAGCTCGAAATTCTGCGGCTTCATCTCTCCTTAAGACTGGTTGTAGCGCTGGTGCTACGTTTACGGACGAACCCTCGCCATACTCCGTACTGTCGTTTGGGGAACCGACACTTCTACTTCAAAGTAACGGTACCGCTTCATTATCAGACAAGGGCACATCCACCTTGCATTTGACTCTTCCTAGGACTGGATGTCAAACGCCGCCAACTCTAGACGAAACCAGCGATACGCTAGACTTATCTCCTGATGTTGGGGATGATTGGGGGACGGGAGATGACGAAACAACTCTTGTGTCGGTGCCCGACGAAGAAGAGGAAAATGAAGATCTAATTACAATGTTCCCTGACAACGAAAAGGTCGCAAAATGCCCGTCTTGTAATATGTCGTTCAACGGGCTATCACATCTTGTAAGCTCTGGTATCAGATCCCAATATCTGTGATGAACTTTTCCGTTAGGAGCTAACAAGGCATGTCAATGATTGTTTGGATTCTGAAGGATGCTCTGTGAATGAGTCCCCATCGCTGGCCGCAAGTATGGATCGAATCGGAGTCAACCCCTTTCAAACGCTATCGTCTCTTGATCGACCGCAATTTAGAGGACCTTCACCACTGATGAACGATGAAAAAAACACACATATGGCTTCATCAAACGATAATGTCTTTTCAGTACTTATGTCCTCACATAAGGAAAACGAGGCATGGAAAGAGGCGACTGTGGTTGAGAAGCGGGATTTCCGGCCCAACAAGAGTAATGGCGGTCGACGCAAAGCACCCTTCTACAAAGTTTTGCAAGGAATGCCTATTGCCGTTGATGCTTTTCGCTACGGGACAATTCCAGGTGTTACTGCATACTTTTTGACGTATAGCCCCAGTCTTACACTCCCGTTGTTATGCTCTAACATCTCTTCAGACACGCTCATTCAGACCATTATACAAACTTGGCTTCTAATTGGAAAAGCGGACCCATCTACTGTTCCGAAGGTACAGCGAACCTTATCGTTCATATGCTCTCAGTCAATCGACAATGGGTTCATCCTCTCCCGTATGGCGTGCCAACGGAAATCCCACACACAGGCGGAGTACATGTCACCCTCATTGAAGCAAACCATTGTCCAGGGTCATGTCTCTTCTTTTTTGAGGGTCGTCAGACTGTCAATGCCGGGGACAGTAGCTTCAAATCGCCCTTTGTTGGCTCGAGCAAGATATTCAGGTATCTTCACTGCGGCGATTTTCGCGCGTCTCCTCGCCATGTTCTACACCCAGTCTTGAAAGGAAAACGGATAGATTATGTTTACCTGGACACGACCTATTTGGATCCGAAGGTTGGTCACCTAATTGGTATCGCGTTTCAAACTTCGTATAACATTTCTCAGTATACGTTCCCACCTCAACCTCTGGTTATCTCCGCGTGTGCAGAGCTCGCTCGTAGGCTTGTAGCAGGTGAAGCGCTCGGCCATGCTTCGACTGCGATGGACAAGTGGACGATCTCCAAAAACACTGGAAATCAGTCAAGGACTGAAAAGTGGCTCATCGTTGTTGGGTAAGATACTGTGCTCTTTCCGTGTATCTGTCTTCCAATTTCTACATCCGGCATTTTCCAGGACGTATTTGATCGGAAAGGAACGCATCGTTAAAGGTTAGTCTGAGTGAACTCCATTCGGCTCTGAGCTAATCTCGTTTGCAGCCATTGCAAACGCTCTAAATTCCAAGGTGTATTGCGACGCACGCAAAGCAGCTATTCTTCGATGCCAGGCTGATGCAAAGCTTGATGCACTCTTGACGTCAGACCCACTAGAAGCAACGGTCCATCTTGTCCCTCTGGGTACTATAACTTCAGACAAGCTCAAGACCTACATGGGACGCTTCAAAGGTAAATTCAGCAAGGCGGCTGGATTCAGGCCCACGGGATGGACGTACGTCTGTCTTTTTTATCCGTCTCCTCCTTCTGATTAATGCACTTTTTTCAAAGGTATACGCCACCCATAGGAACAGATCAACTCCCTACCATTGCCTCCATCATCTCACATCCTCATCGAGGATTCAACCACACTAATTTGCATCCTGCTCGGCAGTCAACGACTGCATTGCAGCTTTTCCCTGTTCCTTACTCTGAACACTCATCATTCTTCGAGTTGACTTGCTTTGCAATGTCTTTTGATTGGGGGAAGATGATAGCGACTGTCAATGTTGGTAGCGAAAATTCTCGGAGTAAAATGGCTAAATGGGTTGCAAAATGGGAGGCTGAACGCAAGAAGAGAGGAAAGGAGGTCATTCCGTATAGACACATCGATTATTGGTGATAGATGCACTTATCGTTAATCTATCGAGTCCTTACACGGATCGTATCGTCCATGTCGACCTTGTCAACTTTCGGAATTCTAAGTGGCAAAGCGTTGTCGCATTCAATATGCTGAATTTTTATAGCATAATTGGACGGCACATAAAGCATGTTAATGCAAAAAGAAAGAAGGTGATAAAAAGCCTATCTACTCTGAGGCCTTCTGTTTTCTCCTGACATCCCTCTCCTCCGAAATGGTAAGTTTGGTACCCTTGCCCCGAGGCAAAGATATCCAGGGCTTAGTGCCCTCACCAATGACGAAGATATTGGTCACACTGAATTTTTGTGAGATTGCAATTTCGAACATCAGATGATAATGACATACCGAGTGGCAAACGTCCTTTCGAGGGAGTCCTTAACGTGCACGATATCAAAGCCACCGACGTGCTTCTCCCGGTGCACAATAACACCCGCCCTTCCCATGTTGCGTCCACCAGTAATCATGACAATGTTGCCAGTGTCAAATTTAACGTAGTCAACAATCTTGCCTTGCTCAAGGTCAAATTTGACAGTGTCATTGACCTGAATGAGAGGATCAGGATAACGGATGGTGCGGCCATCGTGTGTGACGATATGGGGGACGCCGCGGGCACCAATAGCGACGCGACGGACCTTGAGGAGCTTGTAGGAAGCCTCCTCAGGGGTGATACGGTGGATAGTGAAACGGCCCTTGACGTCGTATAGGAGACGGAAGTGCTCGCCAGACTTCTCGATAGAAATGACATCTAGATTTTGAATTGAGAAAAACCTCTTGCAATGAACATCCAGCACAAACCCATGAAACCGGCAGGGTAAGTCTCGTCAGTGCGGACCTTGCCGTCAATTTTGATGAGGCGCTGCTTGACAATCGAAGTGACCTCACGACCAGTCAAAGCATACTTCAGCCTGTTGCGGAGGAAGATGGTGAGGGGAAGACACTCGCGAAGCTTGTGGGGGCCAGGAGAGGGACGGGGAGCCTGACGAACGAGTACAATTCAGCCATCGAAAGTAATTCATCCCAGAGCCTTCACATACGTAGGTTCCGCTCAGCTTGTCGAGCATCCATGAGGAAGGTGCGGCGAGACGCTTCAAGTGCTTTTTGGGTCCTCGAGCCTGGAAAAAATAAGTTGGTCAGTCCATCTGCATGATTTGCGGTCGAGTCCCAAGGTCATCCAAGAGTGCGATAGTCCATCCAGCGAAATCAAAGCGCCAACAGCAAAACGACCATATGCAATGGACTCTTGGAGACTCTAAGACGGTATCATACGGACCATGATGCGTTGAAGAGTGCTTGAGGGATCTTGAGGATGTCGGTGGGCCCGTTGACGAAAGACTTTTGCTTCACGACCACAACAGACACGTGAGAAATTAGTGACGTGTGACTTAGCACTAGTCACGACCGTCACGTCTTCAATTCGAGACTGATAGTAGTGAAAGCCAGCTAGCTGAAAGCGTTTGTCGAAGCGTCTCTAATTCATAAAATTGAGGGGCAGACTTTGTTCTCCCCTCATCGAATTTACTCGCAAATCGAGTTATCCAGACTCATCAATGGGTCGAACTTCATCCATCATATATTTTCGTTGTTCGTATCCATCTCCGAGTCCTTACCAGGATTTGTGAACCGAGTTGAGGACATGATGATTAGTTTTCGTAAGACTTGTGGATTTGTTAGCATAAAGTGGCTAGTCATAGCACACTTTTTTGGTACACTTTGCTACAAGTTACTCGTTGAAAGAGATAGAGAGAACTGAATTCATACCGCCGTCAATTTACCGTGACGAGCTCATGGGTGGGGGTAGGATGTAGGCAACTGTATCCTACGCCTACCAGAAATACGACATGCAGTACGTGGCAGAAATCACAAAATTTCAGTTTATTGATTCATACAACGACAAACGACAAGAGAGCAGACATAGAATGGGGACATAGGTGTAACATTGACATGGAGAGCACAATGACATATGACAAAAGAAGAAAGAGGACATAGGCGTTGCAGAACTGAGAAACATAGGTAGGAGTCATGGAGAGCATAGCGGCATATGACAAAAAGGGAAAAAAGGGCATAGGTGATTGTCGAGCTGAGAAGCATAAAGGGATAAACATGATAGAGCCGTTGCCAAAAGACAAACAACCGTTACCCGTGGTGAGGATGCGGATAAGGATAGAAAGCAAACGGCGCAGGGGGCGGGAAATGAAAGTGATATGGATGATGGTATACAAGAGGAACACCGTAGGGCGGATATTCATGCATAAATTGATGAGGTAAATGGTTTCCATGAAGATCCGCGTGGGGTACAGGTCCGGGAGATTCATCAAAGAGATCATGAGGTGCGTGAGGTACAAAGGGTCCTTCAGGAACATCAGATCCGCGAGCAACATGACGGGGCACAGGTGATGTACGATGGTATCTCTCATATGGCTGGTCATCTAGGAATCGCTCAGCAGAACGAGGTCGGTCAATGAATCGATCGAGGCCTGCAAAAGTTGGATTCTGAGGCTCAGCATGACGGGGCACTGGTGATGTACGATGGTATCTCTCATATGGGTGGTCATCTAGGAATCGCTCAGCAGAACGAGGCCGGTCAATAAATCGATCGACGCCTGCAAAAATTAGATTCTCAAGCTCTCTCCCAACACAACGTTCATTGTGACTTCGCACAGCGTTGCTCACTCCGACGGAATCTGAAGACCTGATGATTTCCTCTCCGCAGGCGTAACAAAAGTGACTGTTTACGAAGAATATCGCCATAGTTAATTGGAAGTATAGGAATCTGAAAGTGAACACGTACGTGTTGCAGGCCGGGGCTTTACACTGAAACATATCAGGTCAACATGAGCCTGAGTCAATGCAAAAGGCAATTTCAATGACTTACAGTCATGTGGTTGCAGCCTTCCAACTTCTCGATAAGAGTATTACAACCTATAACAGAAAACATTAATCATGATAAAATACCAAACGCATCGGGAAAGCAAAGACCTGGACAATTCTTCCATCCATTGCGTTCTGAAAGCAGTCGCAGTTCTGCGCTTCCGTCACATGAATGAGCTGGGCCACCAAATTCTATAGGTTGTTGGCAACGTTTACACCAGTTCTGTCCGCAGCCCGCAGGACAGAGGATTTGTTCTGTTGAGCGATACACCTCACGGTCGACGAAGGCAGATTCTTTGCATCTATAAAAGCTTGTGGTCAACATACAGACCCGGGGTAAGAACAGAAAAAGTGACGTCCCTGGGACAGGTTATCTCAATTCCAACTGCAGCCTTTTGTAGTTTTTCAAGGATGCGAATATACTTGTCCCCGAGCTTGAGTCGGCGTATGAGCTGTTCATCGATTTCTGTTGAAAGAGGTTGAAAATAAAGCTACCGTAGATTTGAAAATAGATACTACCTTGCTTTGTTGAGCCGCGAACCGCAGCACACGTCGGGCAATGAATCGGAAAGATGTTCGATCGTAGACCTACTTTGACTGTTTGTTGAATACACGCTTTGCAAAAGACATGTCGACATCCTGCAATCCGAATGATCCTGCTCTCAGCTTGATTATCCATGCAAATACCGCACTCAGTATTTGTAGGCGACCCAACGTCATCCGATGCATTATCCTTCTTAGATGCGGATGGACGAGTAGCTTCACATAGTTCTGCGATATAACTTTCGGTAATCCTGTCAAGCTGCTCTTGTTCAGAAGGAATCGCGTAAGGAAGATTGCTTCTTTGGTTGGACTGGTATCTTCGTGTACGATTGGCAGCAGAAGGTCCAGCTGAATTTGTATTCGTCCTGTCGGTGTCCTGTAAACTGAGTTTCAATACCTGTGATAGTGTATCCTCGAAGATAATGTCCGCCTCCCATTGAGACAAAACAAAGGACGGCCTAGAATGAGACGAGAACTGTTGATTGGGATCGCCTCTTGCATAAGAATTAAAACGGTCCATCTCAAGTATCGGTGATTGGGAAACTGATGAGGTGAACGAGAAAACTTGAAATGCAGTTGAGGCCGTTTAAATAGTAAATCATTCGCAGGCCCAGCAGTTTTCTTATCGTCTTGTTTTGTGGAGAAGAAAGAACTGTTCAAGTTCATTGTAGTTGGGCCGAGAGCTTTTGTCACCATCGACGTACGAACAAGGGCGACAGATGTCATGGTTATGTCCCACAAAAGCAAAGAATAAGTATAAGCGCAATTACAAGATAACAAATGTTGGAACGCGGAAAACAATGAATATCAGCGTGGACCTAATAACGTCCTGTCCCTGCATAAACAATTCAGGAGACAAAGTAGGACTATTGAAGTTGACTGACCAATTACGTTGATAGCTGAGGTTGTTTTGATCAACGAAAATGATTGCCAAGCAATTTGATTTTCTCCGACACTCGATAGCTGATTGTCTGTACATATTGTATTTTTCTAGAAGATGCGGTGCAAGGTAGAACGCAGGAACACAAAATAATCTAGACAGATTTCCTGTCCGTAAATACAAGTGGGTATTGAACTCTATGGGAATTATTGCAAAGAGAGCCGGTAAAATGTGGGTAGAGTAAGTGTCAATACTTGCAAAGTCTGTAGGATAATTTATATCACTTGATGTACTCCTATGAGACTACTGCTGCCATTTGATATGTCTGCTTTGCCCAGAGGGTATCCGATGGGAATTGTGTATCCGGCAAAAGCACTGTTTCCAAAGGGGGCGAGTCGACTGATGACGGCGGAGACGGGTAAGAAAATGGAACTCGTGGATTATAGGTCTCGGCAGGGTGTTGAGCCGGCATGGTCGAGGCCTTGATTGTGAGATGGGATGGACTCGTGCTCGGATGATAGAATCCATGCGTTGTCGCCGATGAGACATTCCTCGGTCGACCTTGGGCAGTTACACCGACACCTGTGCTACTCGACTCTGCCGTCGAGAAGTCTGGTGGGTAGTCCGTTCCAGCCATCAGGATCGAATCCGTCTTAGTTGTGGGCAGCATCATGTCACGAGCAGCCTCCACTCTCCGCATTTTCTTCTCTCCCTTCTCCACGTCAGATTTAGCATTGTTGTACAGATAAAGGCCCGTGAAGGTTAGAATGATTCCAAAACCTTGAACGGGATGTACTTGTTGATTAAACCAGACGATGGCGATGCATATGACAGCGACTCGTTTGATGAGGGAGGCGATAGAGTAAGTTACGGGAGATGTAGAAGATAGGATGACAAAAGCGATGATGTTCTGGGCGAAGTTGACAGTGCCGTTCATGAAGATGTAGTACATGACAGAATGGGGTATCTCGTGGCCACTTTCCGTGTGGGTTACATGAGACGGGTCTGTCACGGAGGCGTAAAGGAGAGGGAGATCATGATAGAGCCATAGAGGGGCCATGATGATGAAAGCCATGCTCGCTGAATACAGTAAGAGATTGAGTTTGTCCAGTTTATGCACCGATTGTGTCTGACCCCCTCTGGTCGTAGGCATGATCTTTTTGAAAAAGATATTTGAACTGACGAACACAAGAGCGGAACCAAATGCGCAAAGTAATCCTATACTATTTGAAGCCGACATGTCGAATGAACAAGCCAACATGACGCCAATTGTCAAAGGCAGTAGAGA